>JAUUEB010411859.1:0-12078 GCA_032362205.1 Clione limacina
ATCTTCCCAAAAACGGGTGTACAATATATTGCTCTGGCAGTAGAACTTCTCTTTGCATGGAATTAAACATAACTATTGATTTTGTCTCATAACAGGTCGCACATTTTCATACTTCGCTTTTCATCGAAAGTGTCTCCCCTACGATAGATTATTATGCAGCGACCTGGTTTTGAGTAAAAAATATTCCACATATTATAACCAAAGAGCAACTAGTATAAATTGATAACTGAAGTTATTATTCATGAGTAAATTAAGGATATGATAAGGTAATCTCAGAAGAGGGAGGTTGAAAATCATTGATTAAAAAATAATTTTTGACACAACCGTTTTGGTGATCTAGAACACTTGGTAGGAACATATTTGTTCTTAAAGTCATATTTTAAAAATTTGGTGATAACGAAATAGAGAATGTGAGAAATGTAATATAACTTAAAACTAGAGATTTTGAAATTATCATATCTGTAGATACAGATACTATTATATTTTCTAGCGATACATCATGAGAAGTAGCTTATTCCGAACTGACATTTATAATAATTAGAACCGTCCATGTTAGGCGCAATTGTCGGCAAACTTGTTCAATTTACTTATCATCGACATATTAACATACATCTTGGTCTGATTCAAACTATAGGCCATATGTAAACACGTGAACTATTCATTTATTAACGCAATGCAAATTTACGGTTTGTAAGGCAATTCGTAAAGGGTTGAGTTTGAACAAGCCCGTTGCCCTGAATTGCTTTTTGTAATACGTAAGGTAGATCGTCAATGAAGACAAGTGTCGTAAAGTGTTTGTCAAATGTAAATGTTGATAGTAAGTTGTGAAACGGTGGTGTGTTTTTGATTACACTGGGAATATGGGGCTACCTTACTCGATGACGCAATACGTCAGTTTGCAGTGATCTGTGTAAATTATGAAAACAAACTAAGCATGCATGCACTGTAATATAAATTACAAGATAAATATTAAATTGGTCACTTCCTCACGCCCTTTAGAAAATGCCAAATGTCTCAACGGGCAACCTTGCTAATTTGAATAAGGTGTGTATGCTTAATCAGTTTAAGATACTGTAACTCTACGATTGATTAATTAAAACACAGCCTTGCTTGGGAACATCAGTGCTACCATTAGAAAACCTCTAGAGGCTCTTAGTCATCATCCATTACCTTCCAGGTTAGAAATTTAAAAAAAATCCTCTCAAATAAATGTCAGCAATAAACTAAAACAGCAATCTTTATGATTCAAATCTTTTCCCTCATAAAAGTAATTTAGATGCCTTTATATGGCGCAATCTTGTGTTATATTCCAAAAAGCTTTCGTTCATTTCATATTTATCCCCAATAAGTAAGAACATATTGCCCGTAAATTAAATATCCATAACAACTTGCAAATAAATCTCTACAAGTTGTAGTCATGAGCCAATGTTGTCTAAACATGTGTAATGTAATCTTGCTGTTTGATCCACCATAATATCCGACATTGACAAGATTGTCACCCTATTTCGGAACTAAAAAAACATAATGTGTTTTAATATTCATTAAAAATATTGTGCTAATAGTTTATACATACTTTCCTACTCTCCGACAAAACATCCCATGTAAATGTCAAAGCATTTCGCCATATTCGTGTAAAGGTAAAGAGTTAGTCATATTGGGCTATTCCTAAAAGTAACTACGACATCGGAGCTTCATGACAACGCAAATATGTCTTGTTTGTTTTATTTTCATTTTGAGAAATTATAAAAAGAAATACGTTCATCGACGAAGGTGCTACAAGATTTGATCAGCTGTTATTTAAATCTATGGCCTTGAACACCGATTTGTTTTGTAATTCACATAGAGCAATGTTCCACTGGCGCCACCGTAAAGTTAGCAAATAACAGCTCTTTTCAGAAATATTTTTATGCATGTAGACATTAAACATAACTAATGGTGTCGTCTTATTAAAGATTGCCAAGTACCGTACTTCGCTTTTTATACCATTACATCGTAACGTTTGCAAACAACATTTCTTTCAATAAGTCCTTTTTGATTGAAGGCATTAAACAAACTAATGGTTTCGTCTTATAACAGGTGTCATACTTCACTTTTTATATACCAACCCCAGAGATATTTGAGAGCTTCTCTCCTACAATGCTTAAGCAACGAAAAGACGCCATCGACGGGGTACTCTCACGACCTGATTTCGAGCCTTAATGTATTAATAAAGAAATATGTTTATCAAGAACATTTGATGTAATGACATTTATTTATTTTTTTACCCCAAGGGTTTTTATGTCCCGTGAGGAATTCTTCAATGATGTTAAGGTCATTGCGTGTCGGCACAGGGCAGCCGGCTAGGGAAAATCGCGGTGTTGCTATACCGAAAAAAGGACTGTTATTGTCGAATTGGACTTTATACTGCTGATCTATATGCTTTTTAACTGTGTAACGAACTGATATATAATATATACGTAATTTTAACGTTACTTTTCATCTGGTTCTGTGGTGTAATGGATAAAGTATTTGTCTATCATGCAGGATATCAAGGGGTCGAACCCCTCAAAACCTAATTAAATTTTTTTTATTTAGTTGTACAAAGAAAGTTCTACGACGTCAAAAGTGGTTTGACTTCTCAAAAAACTCATATTCGCTCTGTTTACAAGCGAGAGGTTGCGTGACTTTGCGACGCCATCTTGAAATCCAAACAACATCGCGATTATTCCTTGCGTGCCAAAGGGCAGCGCCAAGTTGGAAATAGGGTGACAATACTTTCCCAAATTATTTCCGAAAATGACTTGTGGCAACGCAAGGGCTCGAATCCACTACCTCTCAGGTGAGAGTTGAGTACACTCACCGCTAGACCATCGTGGCCCCCGTTATAGCAACACTTCTTTAAAAAACATAATGACGATTGGCAAATATTATTCCCAACTACGAAGTAAGAGTCCAATATATTATTTAATTCATGCTTTCTTTAATGAAAAAAATCTTATCTTTACCTGAAATAATTTCGGCCTAAAGCTGTCAACGTGATAGAAACACAAATAGATTTATGAGCACGCCCGTCATTTCAATTACAACTAACTAACTATTCATTACCGACAATATCTGGTGAGATGGTTGTGCTAAATTCCCTGTAATTTCCTCAAGAGCGATCAAATGCGTGAGTAATTCAGGGCATAATGTTTCAAGACAAATCTCCCAGAGATCAGTTAATTTCCTCTGAACACAGTCACCGAACACCAAGAAGCTACACTCAATTGCCATCGCAGAAAAAACTGTAGAGGCATTTGCGATGTAACTCACATTTTAACCGAGTTTTCTGACTCCCTAGTCACATTGATTTTGCTAGATCTTTTTTAATGAGAACAAAAATGTAAAATAGACTATTCTCTTATTGGTCACCAAGTAAAGGGGTTGCCAAGGATACAAACGATGATAAAGTAGTTATAATATAGCTTTACTTATAGTAAAGATGTGTAGATAGCTCAGTTGGTTAGAGCGACGTTCTATAACCAAGAAAACTGCGTGTTCGAGCTCTAGCCTCGACAATATTTTGTGTTTTAAAAACATCCCCGTTGCGAAAACGAGTTGCTAACTTCTTTAGGTCACGCGAAGTAAAGTCGGAGAGTAAAGCAATGACTAACTACATCAAATGCCTTTGTATAATAAGTCGGGACTCCTGATTACCCGAAACTCAGTAATGAGTATGGGTAACGAAACATTACTTTGATAAATATGATTTCTTTTGGATTCTTTTGACGTCATTTTTAGTGATTGCTTTATTTTTTTCCATGTTAGAAATTCTAAGGTTCAATAAACGGAAATAT
Source organism: Clione limacina (assembly GCA_032362205.1). NCBI lineage: Eukaryota > Metazoa > Mollusca > Gastropoda > Pteropoda > Clionidae > Clione > Clione limacina. The sequence continues at coordinate 3,816 of JAUUEB010411859.1, forward strand.
CAAGAAAAATTTACTTATTGATACGTATCAGATGTGTTTTGTAAGAAATGATTACAATCAGTGCCCCGTCTTGACTGTTTTACATTTGAGGTGTAATATAGCACCTTACATCGCATTGTATTTAACATGTCAGTTTGTTTTGTCCAATGGTGACAGGTTATCAACCAAATCGTTCTGTCCACAAGTCAAACAAAAACAATTAGAGAGAAGTCGTCCAGATGTAGAGGAACACTGATGTTTTGTTTGACCAGAGCCTGTCAAAATATGGATGTACAAACAGAAAGTTTTTCCAAAGGATAAAACAAACTTAATGAACCATGAACCGCACTCTTCAGTGATATGAGTTAACCTACGTACAAACAAAAATTGCTGCGTATGTAGTCTTTGAGTTGTCATCATGAATGAAAACAAACTCGACAAAGTAAAGGTCACTTCAGGTCAAAAGTTCGCATACGGACGCAATAATGTTTGTGTCTCAGACGATTCAGATTTTCCCCTAAAACAATAGAAAACTGACCAAGTCAATTTCTAATAGGATAATCTATAAAATATGTGGGTATATATTTGTATATCCTTCTTTCACAAGTACTTATTGTTAACATTATCAAACCATGTTCATGACAACATGCGATTGTTTCTTGGTACCACGTCTGTTTCTTTCTGAATTAACATTGCCTTACAAAGATGTCGGGTAAATTACAGTGCCTGCTCCAGTACTTTGGCAGGGATTCCGAGGGTATATAGAGAATGTACTGGTTGGTTTAAATACGAAAAAAACATTAATGTTTACTTCGGGGGTATCTTCCCAAAAACGTGTGTATTGCCCTGGCAGTTGACTACTCTTTTACATGTGGAATTAAACAGAACTATTGATGTTGTCTCATAACAGGCCGCACATTTTCATACTTTGCTTTTCATCATACCATCCCTTTGTACGATAAAAAGTATCTCTCCTACGATGGATTATTATGCAGCCACCGGGTTTTGAGTAAAAATATTACACATATTATAACCAAAAAGCATTTATCAAACTAGTATAAATTGATAATTGAAGTTATTATTCATGATATGTTACACAGTAAATTAAATCCAGGAGGATATGATGAGGTAATTTAAGAAGAGGGAGGTTAAAAATCATTGAATAAAAAAAATGTTTTTGACACAATTCTTTTGGTGATCTAGAACACTTGTAGGGACATATTTGTCTTAAGGTCATATTTACTAAATTTGGTGATAACGAAATAGAGAATGTGAAAAATGTAAGTATAACGTAAAATTAGAGATTTTGAACTAATCATATCTCAGTAGACACAGGTACTATTATATTTTCATGGGAAGTAGCTTATTCCAAACTGACATTTATAATGATTAGAACCTTCCATGTTAAGCGTAAATGTCGGCAAACTTGTTCAATTTACTTATCATCGACATATGTACATACATCTTGGTCTGATTCAAACTCTAGGCTCTATGTAAACATGTATTTGTTAATGCAATGTAAATTTATGTTTTGTAAGGCAAATCGTAAGGGTTGAGTTTGAACAAGCTGCATTGACTTGCTTTTTGTAATACGTACCGTAGATCGTCAATGAAGACAAGTGTCGTAAAGTGTTTGTCAAATCTAAATGTGTATAGTAAGTTGTGAAACGGTGATCTACATGGTGTGGTGTTGATTACACTGGGAATATAGGGCTACGTTACTCGATGACGCAATACGGAGTTTGCAGTGATCTGTGTAAATGATGAAAACAAACTAAGCCTGTCTGCACTGTAATATACAATACAAGATAAATATTAAATGTGTCACTTCCTCACGCCCTTTAGAAAATGACAAATGTCTCAACGGGCAACCTTGATTATTTGAATACGGTGTTTATGCGCAATCTGTTCAAGAGACTGAAACTCAACGATTGATTATTTATTTAAAACACAGCCTCATTGTTACCATTAGAAAACCTTTAGAGGCTCATAGCCATCATCCTTAACCTTCCTCGTTAGAAAATTAAAAAGAGACGGCCTCTTCGTTAATCCGAAACCTCTCAAATAAATATCAGCAACTAACTAAAACAGCAATCTTTATTATTAAAAAAATAATTTTCCCTCATAATAGTTATTTAGATAGCCTTTATATGGCGCCATCTTGTGTTATATTCCAATTTCTTAACTTTTCAAGCAATCCCCAATAAGAAAGTAAATATTTCCCGTTATGCAAATGAATATCTACAAGTTGTAATCATAAGCCAATGTTGTCTTAACATTTAAATGTAATTTTGCTGTTTGATTAATGATCCACAATAATATCCAACATTGGCAAGATTGTCACCCTATTTCAGAACCATATAAAACATAATTTGTTAAAATATTCATCAAATATATTGTGCTAATAGGTTGTACATACTTTCCCACTCCCCGACAAGACATCTCATATAAATGTCAAAGCATTTCGCCATATTCGTGTAAAGGTAAAGAGTAAGTCGTATTGGGCTATTCCTAAAAGTAACTACGACATCGGAGCTTCATGGCAACGCCAATATATCTTGTTTGTTTTATTTTTATTTCAAGATATGTTTAAATGAAATACGTTCATCGACGAAGGTGCCACCAGATTTTATCCGCTGTTATTTAAATCTATGGCCTTGAACACCGATTTGTTTCGTAATACACATAGAGCAAGATTCCACTGGCGCCACCGTAAAGTTAGCAAATATCAGCTCTTTTAAGAAAAAATTGTATTCATGTAGACATTAAACAGAACTAATGGTGTCGTCTTATGAAAGATTTCCAAGTGTCGTACATCGCTTTTTATATACCATTACATCGTAACGTTTGCAAACAACACCTCTTTCAATACAACCTTTTTGGACTGTAGGCATTAAACAGAACTAATTATTTCGTCCTATAACAGGTGTCATATTTCACTTTTTGTATACAAACCCCGGAGATATTTGAGAGCTTCTCTCCTACAATGGTTAAGCAACGGAATGACAGCATCGATATTCTAACGACCTGATTTCGAGCCTTAATTTATTCATAAAAGCAATATCTTTATCAAGAACATTTGATGTAATTACATTTTTTATGTATTTTCCCGAAGTGTTTTTATGTCCCGTGAGGGCACTTTTTTCTACAATGATTTTAGGTCATTGCGTGTCGACGCAGGGCAGCGCCAAGTGGGGTATGGGTGACAGTTCTTTCCCAAGGTATTACCGAAAATGACTTGTGGTGACGCGAGGGCTCGAACCCACTACCTCTCAGGTGAGAGTCGAGTACGCTCCCCACTAGACCATCGTCGCACCAGTTAAAGCAACACTTCTTAAAAAAACATAATGGCGAGTGACAAATATTACTATCAACTACGAAGTAAGAGTTCGGTATATTGTTTGATTTTTGCTTTCTTTAAAAAAAAGATCCTATCTTTACATGAAATAATTTAAGCCTAAAGCTGTAAACGTGATAAAACACAAATAGATTCATGACCGCGCCCGTCTTTTCAATTACAACTAACTAAATATTTAATTATCAACAATATCTAGTGAGATGGTTGTGCTACCTTTCCTGTAATTTCCTCAAGAGTAATTCAGTGTATAATGTTTCAAGACAAATCTCCCAGAGATAAGCTAATTTCCTCTGAACACAGTCACCCAACAACCAAGAAGCTACACTCATTTGCCAGCTCGGAAATACTGTGGTTCAGGCGTGAGTACATACATGTGACATAGACTATTCTATAAATATTTGTTATACGTTTCTGTAAATTTATATTCTAAACTCACTCTTAACTTAATTTTCAACAATAATTAATTTACATTTTCAAGGTTCAATATTTGCTTTTTGTCATACCCTGGTACTCCCTACATTTCAGCGATACCAAAACCTAATTGGGTTCAAACTATTAACAACATATGAGGCTAGTTTGTTATGTAAGTGAATAGCAACAAGTCGTCTGCATATGCACATGAATAATAATGTTATAATATGTATTGTAATGATACACGGTTTTATTTCGCCCCATATTTTAAACTTTTATACTGGAGGAATCAAAACTTTGTTCAAGTTCATAATCAGATTGTACATTATATATTTCTTTGTTTTCTAGAAAATATGACCATTGATTTCAAACCAGCTACGGTTTAATGAATTCAATAGCGTCAACCTCAAAGGGACATTGTGCTGTAGCATATCGTTCGAAAGTGCGTTATAAACACTTGTATGATACCCTGGGTGACACGTCAGAAATACTATAGCTAGAAAAATCAAATTCTCTAGAAAGGAAGATACTTAAAAAGAGAGAAATCAGTAAAACAGGTAAAACCCCTGCCCCTGGTAGTTAAGTATAGTGTGCTGTATTTTCTCATCATTTCTAAAGGATAGATAACCTCACCTTTATTTCTACAAAAGATCAGCAATCATCGATATGACTTAATGAACCTTGAAGGCGTTGCAGACCAATTTGACATAGTCTACATGCTATCTCTCAGCAATATTGATAAAGGTGCATGCTCCAGTGACGTGTTCAATTGACGGTAATGATGAACAGGTGAACGTTGGACCAAATTTGCCAAAGTTGCCCCCATACGACGTTTAGTGACCAGACCTTAGCCTTGATGATCATGTTTCTGTCACTGTTGTTATCATATAGGTAATTTATAGACAGAGCTTTTTAGCCCTTCATAGATATGCCACGAACAGCTTGGTTTCTAGACGTAGATGAAATAAAATAATGAAACTGCGAATGTAGCTTTCGGATTATTTGTTTTACATTTTCTGACGTCTTTACTACATTTTATAAGAATTAAGTAAACTCAAATTTTAGATGTAGATACGACAATGTATGCATTTCAGTAGAAAAAATGCCAATCTGATTTATACGATAATTTAAGTATCCAAAGATATCAAAATGTGTGCTGTTCAATTAATTATTTGCTAAAAGATTTGAGTTCTTAGATTGTTTCAAGATTGAAATGAACAGATCAATTTACTTTTCTCTATCTACCAGGATTACCGGATTGACATCTTACAAATATAAGAGTCTTAGTAAAGTCAAGTATAATGTCAGTTCAGTTCAGGTCAGTTTATTCAGCGGATTTACGTCTTTTTCAAAACTCAAAAGTTATATCTTCTTTCAAACTTTAGGCACACAGACATTGTTACTTGTCACAATAATTTGATACAAACAAACAGAACTCCAATTCGTCCCCTACATTGAATAAAGTTGTATGTCAACTTACAACTTTATTCGTTTGAAAGATATGTTATACGTTGAAACAAGGCGCATCGAATGGTCTTGGTCTTACATTTGTACGTATTATAGTAAATAAAATAAAGACTAAAAACATATTGTATTAAAAAAAAATTAAAAAAAATCCTCATGGAATAAGATATCATGTTGACATAAGACAATGCGTCTTTGAGTAAGGAACGTTGTATGTTGACATACAACTTTAATGATCCACTTTTTTCAACAAAAGCAACTATTTAAGCAGACATAATACTATGCAGCGTACATTTTATATGTAACACCATGTTGCAAAATAGGTTTAAAACAGTTAAGTCGGAGGCGAAGCATCCAAATAAGTCAAAGACCGTTACACGATTGATCCCGAGTGAGCCCGAGAGCGAAAAAGGCGCGAAAAAGTTTTGACAAGTGTGACATCTGTTCAATCATAATGTTCAAGACAGCTTAACCCTTTGACAGTATGATGTCATTGATACTTATTTGTACTGATACAAAAACTTATTGTTTTAATGAGCTTTAAACGTCGATGAAACGCAAAAATTAAAAAGGGTTAAGGGGTATGTACAATTTTGTCGAAAATCCCGACGCAATTTCGTTCATTTGGTTTCACGTGTTGATGAAGAACGGACCCATTGTGATTGTGGTCTAAAGAGTGTCATTCACAATGGACTTGCAAGTAAGAACTGTTTTATTATGTTCATATTTATATACCAAGTTACGCTTAACTTCTTTATGTATTTGTACATCAGGGTTAAATAATGAATACGTTTTTTAAAATTCCCATGCCTTTTGAATTTAAATATTCGTTGGATAACCTACCCCCTATGCCCGATTATTTTTATTAATGTAAAACTGATTTCATCCTATCAGTGCCGGGCAAAGGCTGTCAGATACTTACCCCTATGACCAACTTTTCAAACAATGTATAACTCAATTCATCATACCAGTGTCAGGCTACAGGCGGCCAGAACTTATCCCCTTTGCCCGATTTTTGAAACAATGTATAACTCAATTCATCCTATCAGTGCCGGGCAAAAGGCGATCAGATATCTACCCATATGCCCGATTTTTTAAACAGTGTATAACCCAATTCATGCTATCCATGCCGGGCCAAAGGCAGTCAGATACCTACCCCCTATGCCCGACTTTTTAAACAATGTATAACTCAATTCATCCTATCAGTGCTGGGCCAAAGGCGATCAGATACCTACACCCTATGCCCGATTTTTTAAATAATGTATAACTCAATGCATCCTATCAGTGCTGGGCCAAAGGCGGTCAGATATCTACCCCCTATGCCCGATTGTATAACCAATATATAACTTTAATTCATCCTATCAGTGCTGAGCCAAAGGCGGTCAGATACCTACCCCCTATGCCCGTTGTTTTAAACAGTGTATAACTCAATTCATCCTACTGGTGCCGAGCCAAAGGCGGTCAGATACCTACCCCCTTTGCCCGACTTTATAACCAATGCATAACTCAATTCATCCTATCAGTGCCGGTCCAAAGACGGTCAGAAACCTACCCACTATGCCCGATTTTTTAAACAATGTATAGCTTAATTCATCCTATCATTGCCGGGCCAAAGGTTGTCAGATACCTACCCCCTACGACCGATCGTATAACCAATGTATAACTCAATTCATCCTATCAGTGCCGGGCCAAAGACGGTCAGATACCTACCCCCTATGCCCGTTTTTATAACCAATGTATAACTCAATTCATCCTAACATTGCCGGGCCAAAGACAATCAGATACCTACCCCCTATGCCCGATTTTTTAAACAATGTAAAACTAAATTCATTCTATCAGTGCCGGGCCAAAGGCGTTCAGATACCTACCCCCTATGCCCGATGGTATAACCAATGTATAAATCAATTCATCCTATCAGTGCCGGGCTAAAGGCGGTCAGATACCTACACCCTATGCCCGATTTTATAACCAAAGTATAACTAAATTCATTATATCAGTGCCGGGCCAAAGGCGGTCAGAAACCTACCCCCTATGCCCGATTTTATAACCAATGTATATCTCAATCCATCCTATCAGTGCCGGGCCAAAGGCAGTCAGATACCTACCCCCTATGCTCGATTTTTTAAACAATGTATAACTCAATTCATCCTATCAGTGCCGGGCCAAAGGCGGTCAGATACCTATCCCCTATGCCCGATTGTATAACCAATGTATAACTCAATTCATCCTATCAGTGCCGGTCCAAAGACGGTCAGATACCTACCCCCTATGCCCGATTTTTAAACAATGTATAACTCAATTCATCCTATCAGTGCCAGGCAAAAGGCGGTCAGATACCTACCCCATATGCCCGTTTTTTAACAGTGTATGACTCAATTCATCCTACTAGTGCCGGGCCAAAGGCGGTCAGATATCTACCCCCTATGCCCGAGTGTGTAACCAATGCATAACTCAATTCATCCTATCAGTGCCGGTCCAAAGACGGTCAGATACCTACCCCCTATGCCCGATATTTTAAACAATGTATAGCTTAATTAATTATATCAGTGCCAGACCAAAGGCGGTCAGATACCTACCCCCTATGCCCGATTTTATAACCAATGTATAACTCAATTCATCCTATCAGTGCCGGGCCAGAGACTGTCAGATACCTACCCCCTATGCCCGATTTTATAACCAATGTATAACTCAATTCATCCTAACATTGCCGGGCCAAAGGCGGTCAGATACCTACCCCCTATGCCCGATTTTTTAAACAATGTATAACTAAATTCATTCTATCAGTGCCGGGCCAAAGGCTTTCAGATACCTACCCCCTATGCCCGATTTTATAACCAATGTATAACTCAATTCATCCTATCAGTGCCGGGCCAAAGGCGGTAAGATACCTACCCTCTATGCCCGATTTTTTAAACAATGTATAACTCAATTCATCCTATCAGTGCCGGGCTCAAGGCGGTCAGATACCTACCCCCTATGCCCGATTTTTTAAATAATGTATAACTCAATTCATCCTATCAGTGCCGGACCAAAGACGGTCAGATACCAACC
>JAUUEB010411970.1:0-18762 GCA_032362205.1 Clione limacina
AGTTCGAATGCCCCCCCCCCCCTGGATAAAAATTGTGTTTTTCTATCTCCTTTATCACCACCTCCTGTTTCGGATCCACCTTCGTTTTGTTGGTCCCCCTCCAATCTTAGCCTTATATAAATTGTCTACACAGCAAACTAAGTGAAATCGATGATATCGTATTAAGTACAGAATAACACTGGTTCGGTCAAGCATGGGGATAAGTTTGGGTTTAAAACTCCTCTAACAAAAGATGTTCGCTCGTGCGTGATATAGAATTAAGACAAACACCTGTGCGAGAATTGTGTTATTTAGTAGTTACCGGTCGGAGGATTTATTTGTTTGGGTGACATTGAAATATATCGAATTTATTCGAGTAGATCTAATTGATCCCTAACTATGTACATGTACACACAGCGTGTCATGGTGTGTTTGTCTCCGTGTCGAGTACGGACCACGGGTTTATTTTCATCTTGATTCAATGAATATATCACAGGAGTCACTGTGATTTGGGGTTTATAGGACAAGGGCGTTGATAGCCAAAGGATTGTGGACCCTCTAGACTGTGCTCTTATTAGTTCTCTCGTGTGGAGATATAATTTGTTTGGACTTGCTGTCACACGGGATTGGATTAATTCACATTGATTTTGTGTTATGCTGATAATATTTATCTTGCGTGTTTCCAGCGCTATATGACGCAAAAGTGATAAAACATGCAGGTGTTTTTATCGTTGTAAAACAGACTTTCGTTGAGTTAAAGCAATAAGTAACTACGTACAAAATATCGATTGAAACATGACACCAACTGCCATGTCAGAACCGGCACAAAGTGTTGTTTTTGTGTTCACGCACGTGGACTGGGTTTGAAGTTTGAATTTGTCACGCGTTCTTCACGACCGGTGTTCTTAACATCCGTTTTGTAGTTGATTGATTGTTATTTCTGTCGGCTGTTTGCAGTGATAGCAGATTTTGAAAGATCGATCACATTGTCCTGGGTAGAGTCAACAAGTTTGTTGATATTTTTCGATTCACCCTGAATGCCATCGGTCTCTGGCGTTGCATCATCACTTCAACGATGAGGAGTATATTTCACTATACTGGATATTCCTATGTGCGGACGTATGCGTTTTTATTAAAATCGTAACAATCCAATGTAAATCTGGTGGATGTAGACAACTTGTGAAGGATGAGTGTAGTTTCTTGGAAATTGTTCTAGTCGGAGAAGTCAGAAGATGTTACCACTTATGGTGTAAACAGTTGTGACTTGACCAAGGTCACTCATCTATATCTAGTCAGTCAGTGTGTGTGGCAAGGCCTCATGTTTCTCACAATAGTTATGGTCTACCTCGGCTATTGGGTTCCAGCTAAACGTAGATTTAGGAACTACTGGTACCCAGGAACACCGGGTTATCGTGAGTTAATACATGTTTGGTATATGTTATTATTTGTTTGTTATGGCGTTCTGTCCTGACCGTATTTACTAAGTCTGGCACCCTGGCATAAACCCATGTCCCCCAAGATTCTTTCTATCCCTACATTTATTCGTCCTTATTTCGTTCCAATGTTTTTTATTCCTCCCTTTCTTCATCTGTTTTTTTCTTTCATTTTCTTCCCTCCTTCCCCCTATCTTCTTTTCGTCCTTCCCTCATTCCTCCATTCTGTCTTTTCCCTTCCTTCCTTATTCTCTTATTCCTTCTATCTACCATGTGTTCCTCATTTCTTTTGTTAGCTGCTAATGTATGACATCGTGTAAAACACTCAATGTGTCCATGTCATCTCACTACGTTATGTTTGTCTACATTAACTTATATAATCCATTAACCCATTCATCACTTTCTTTTTTCACATCTACATAATTTATTCACTTCTTTTGTAACCAATTTGTATGGCTTGTATATATGAGTGATGGATATCAGAAGTTCAAGCTGTGTCAAAATACTGACCTTGGGAGGGGGTGGGCGAGAGAGAGAAAGAGTGGAAGAAAGAGGGGAAAAAAGATATATTCATATAGAGAGACCACACGATTATCAAATATTGACTGTCAACAAACACATATAAGAAAGGTGTTTCATTAAGATATAATGACCAACTTGTGAGAACATTCACATAAACATGACTGCTATTGACATGTTTATAGCTATAATATAATATTATTATTTTTCCACATCACTGCTCTTGTTATCTCTGCCATTGTGATATCAACAAAAGTTTTCTCATACTACAGAATAAGAACAAGTTGATAAGAGTATGCTATTCATTTCTAGATTTTTTTGTTTTTATTCTTTTAAACTCCTTTAAATTTTCCTTCCCATTCAGTACAAATATACATTGAAACTTGTATCGGAAAATTGTTAACCCATAACATAAAATCAAATGCATGAAACAATGTTCCATGGAGTGTGTTTGCTTTTTGAATAATGTTTTATGTGTTTTTACTTGACTATGTATATTTATATGTCATGAACAATGCATGTAGTTACTGAGGATTGATTGGTTTGCACAATTAATATCACACAATCATTACTAATATTTTGTCAATATGTTTTTATTTCAACCTACTTTTTATTTGAATGTTGAATGTATATTAAATATACTTGTTGTGTCTCCTGATTGTTGATGTTGTTTTAAGTTTTCAGATTTTTTTTGGAACTATCTGTGATGTTAAAAGAAAAAACATTTTGAAATTTTTTGAAATTCCTTTCACGAACCCGACCCAATGATTTTGTTTGTTATCAAGACACCTTTTTATTTTATTTGAATAATCGTTAAAAGTTTGACTGTCTGTATTCTTTTAAAACTTTTTGAAAATTTGAAAATTATATGAAATGCATGAGAAGTTAATATATCATAGTTCATAGCCAAATCATGTCAATTATTAGTTTTACTCATAGCATGCTGCCACTGAATAGTGTTAGTGATAGTGATGAGTTTAGCTTTTTTATATCAATTCATCTTATTCAGATTTTTCAAGAATGTCTTTTTAAAATGTCTTTCATGATATAGCTAAATTTACTTTTATTTTGTCAATAGATTAAAAGATGTTGACATTTTTATTGTTAATATATTAAAAAGTGTAAATGATCTTGTTTAAAACAATAGTTGAACTAATTGTAAAAATGTTTACCTGACAGTCTTGTAAGTGATATTTTACAGGTTCAAAAAATTCTATAAAAATTAAGATTCTTTGTTGCCTATCGTTTGTCTTCTCTGTTTGACCTGATTATATTCCATATAATATCAGACACAGATGAAAGTCGTAAGTCTATAGCCGAGGATGACATCGAGCCTGAAGCTAAGAAAGTTGCACAGGTTGAAGCTTTTTCAGCTTTGAGAAAAGTCAGCAAGGCATTAGAATCAGCATCACAGCCACCAGCGCAACAAACAGAAGTAGAACAATCACAGCCACTTTATACAGAGACTGCTACAGCAGTACTTCCTAAATCTCATGTGACATTTGCAGGTATTTCAGCAGCACAATGTTATTTTGAAAGGTGCATGTTGGTGGCCTTTTTACACCTTACATAACACATTGAATAACATTTGTCTAATACAATTTTGTAAATCGTGATGATTGTTAACTCTTTTGTTTTATTTATGTTCAGTTGTGTTTTGCTTTGATGATATTAATTTGATATTATATTTATGTTTGTTGATTATCTCCCCTATTGTTTGGTTGTTTAGTTGAGTTACTTGAGCTTGTATCATACATTAATTTATAAGTGTAGTACTAGGAGTAAAGATTGTGAATAACATTCCCTTACAAATATGTTCACAACTGTGTTATCCATTAAATCAATTTATACAATATTAAAAACAATAAGTCAGATGAACACAATGTAGTCTGTTAAGCACAAGGACTAGGGTCAGATGTCATGCTTATTATGCTAATGAGATGGAAGCTGATATATTTTAGTACATGACATTGGTTAGCAGGGTCTAGATACAAACATCTGGCTTCCATCTCAATTGAATAGAGATAGATATTTTCAAGAGCAAGCCTCTATCTTACTGTGCGCCAATTATTGTATGAACAAATCCCTCACTGCTACATTTGGTAGTCTTCTTAATTGGATTCATCACTTTTCAAATGATCATCAGACATCACACCTATGGATTTCTTTCTTTGAGATTTTGTGAAAGGCAGGAGTTAATGTGAACTGGGAACCCATCTTTTTTCTAAGATTATTCTTATTTGTGGTGGGTCTGTTACACCTGAGATATTTAAACACATTTGTGCAAAGTTCAATAAAAAAGACCCCATGGTCAGAGAGGAGAATGGGGGCCATTCAATCATGTGCATGTGGGAAAAAAGACAAAACTGGTAATTCAATATACCCTTTTTTTGATTTTTGGTTTTTGAGAAAGATTTCTAAGAATAACATCATTACAGTTTACTTAAGTTCTACATCTTAATGTTTTCATTGATATCTTTTCTAGTCTAAGCACATTTTCTTATTCTTAATTGTTCAATGATCTGAAAAGTATTTTAATATCATAACTCTTCTTTGATTTTCCTCTCAGTATACTGAAAGATGTTGGGAAAAAAAGATACACAAAGATGTTTTGTTAACCTTGTTACAATAGTCAATTGCTATATATGATACAAGTACAAGCTCAAGTAGATTTTGATTTTTGTTTCAAATATTGATGCTAACAATTATGAGTCAGTTTTGTAACCATGGTGATATTATTGTTATGTCTTCTATAAGACAGTGTCACTGTAAAAAAATTCTAAAACTAGGCTGACTTAGTGCACTATTTGAATTCCATAAAAAAAGTATTTTCATATAGTTGAAAAATAAAACACAGCTAAAAAAAGGGAGAGCTTTAGAGGGGTATAGGTTTACCTCTCCTACTTAGCAGGTAACTGAATTGTGGTGATTAGGCACATAACTGTTTGGTGTTGTGTCATGTGACTGATTGATAACCAATGATCTACAGTCTACCATCAATTGAGGTGTTTACAAACTTATTCAAATCTTAAAGACAACACATTTAAGGTTCAACATATCAATGTGTTACAAATGCGTTTAACATCAATAACCATATTATCAGCTATTTTTAGAACAAAGTTACATAAACACTGTCTCACTGAATAATATTTACCTCAGGTTATAAAACTGACTGATGAAAAGAAGAAGAAAACTTATCAATGCTTTTTAACAATTGATATGTTTTTTACTCTGCTTGTGTTGTATAGTATTTTTGTTTATTTTTCTGTTAACCGCTGACACCCTTTCTTTTTGAAAAAAAAGAGTTTAATGTGTTTGACGTTATTGCTGTGTGTGTGAAATATACATGATATAATTTCATATATCTTACCCTCTATTTTGATTTCTCTTTACTTTAGCATGATAGTATCGTTTTATCCAAATACTTCCAAAATTATTATAAGTATGTGATTTTACACAAACTTATGTTATTTGCCTACTAATGGCCAACACTAAAAACTCATAACTCTTAAAAGCATATTTTTGATTAATCGTAATAAAACTCACTATTTGATTTCGATTATTGGCTTTTCATGAGTATGACCCCAGTATTTAAATATGTCTGTGTATTTTCTGTACACTTTATGTTTTTTAAGGTGTGGGACATTCCTGGGACGGTATTATGTTGGAAAATGATTAATTTTTTATAGGAAGGACTGACAACAAGAGCTGAAAGTGGTTTTATTGTAAAAGGCTAACAAAATAACTGACATAATTCAAAGAAGCTTCTGCAATTAAGACAATATATTATTTGAATCCTTATTAAGAATACCCTAATGTAATATGAAGTCTGAGATTTGTTAAACAAAAGAAAACCTGCAAGCCGTCCAGAGGACAGACCCAAAAATAGTATAAAACCTTGAGGTCTCTTTAGGATTCCCCATTCATATACATAACTCATTGAATTAATCAACTTTAAGATATAGAGAGATAAGTGGAGGTCTTTGTTAAGCTTATAAGTTGATTCAAATAATCAATCACCTTGACCTTAATTCCTTTGAATTCCATACATATGTGATTAGCAATGCTGAATTAATGACATACAGCCAAATGAGCAAAACATCAATTATAACAGGTTTTTCCACATAGGGTAATTAACTTATGGAATTCATTATCTACCAATGCAAGGACAGCTAACAATTTAAGGTCACTGAAAATGTGTGTTGAACATGACCTCTAAGATTTTCAATGTGTTGATTTAAGAAAATCAAAGAAAACTTTACACTTTGAACTCTTGTCACATTATTTTTAATATAAGGACAGTTTAGTGGGGGTGGGGGGGGGGGTGTGTTAAAAAAAGGACAGTTCAGTGTTGGTAGTTTAGTGATGTTCAGTTTAGTGGTGGTCATATTAGCAATGGTCAGTTTAGAGATGGTCAGTTTAGTGATGGTCAGTTAGGCTATCCTAGTATTTATATCCCTTTTTCTTTTAAGAGGTTATTCCTGTATTCTATCCCAGTTTTGAGCATGTTATTTATTTCCTTGTATACTTTTGATTTAGTCTTTTTATAATGCCTTTGTTGAAGTGTATTTTCTTTTTGATGTTAACTACATTTTTATTGATTGTTATCAATCTGTTAAACAATTTAATTGATCACATTTTTTTGTATTATTTAGTTTATCGAGATTTTGTTTACTTTTTATTATGACTTGTGCATACAAAAATTTGAATATAAGTCAGCCCATGAAGTCAAATGTCTCACCAAAAAATGGAGTCAACAACAAGAATTGAGTTGGAGCTTAAGCAAACAAACGAAACAACCAAACAAAATGTCTTTTTTGTATTTTAATATCTGCGGCTTCTCCATTGTGGTGCAGATAAATTAGCGTCTTATCTGTAAACTGGTTATAACATAAGTTCATGTCCTCTTAATGCTTCTTTTTAATGGTTTCCATGTGTTCCATGTATTTATAATGTCAACTGTACATATGATTGTCAAGAATGCAAAAGAAGCCTTCATGTCTTAAGTTAGAAAAGAATGCAACTTGATTCACAGGCTTGAAATCCTTTGTCTAAAAAAAGTTTAAAAAATTGCTCTAAAAAATGTTAAAGCTTTTTAGGATTCATTAATTCTTAATAAAGTTATTCTGTTTGTTTTCTTTTGGTTGATTTATGAACCATGAAAGGTAACACAGTGTAATTCATTGTCATATATAAAAGATCAGATTTCTAAGAATAAAACTGTTTAACCTTCATATAGTTGACTACTCATGCGTGATGTAAAGTGTGTTGCAGCGAACTTACTTATTATGAAACTGAATGTCACAGTATGCAAATGTTATGAGATTTGTTTAATAGATTAAATAAATGTGTTTCACCTTTTTATGATCTGCTTGATAAAGTCTTATTTACCACAATTTTAGACAGTGACAGAATTGAAGTGGAGACTGCAGATGATAAATTTACATAGTCATATTTACCTGGTCATTTTTTAAATTGTTTGAAGACCTGTACCACTAGAAGGCAAACAAACTATAAATAACATTTATTTGTTGTCTTCATGCAAGATTAGAAACAAACTTATCATTATGTTACTTTATAATTGTGCTCATACAAAAGTAAATTAATTCATGTTTAGAAAGACAAAACTTTTAAACTTTTCTTATGCAGAAATTGACATTTTGTAAACTGAAATTTGATGCTATTTAAGTATTAAGATAACAAATAGTTTAATGTTCTTCTAACAAAATTACCCAAATAAGATGGACACAAATTACAATATGCCTGAGCAAATTCCTTAGTTTTACTGCTCTAAATCAACAGTAAACTCTATAATATGATCTTATTTATCACAGGTTAGATAGCTTCATAGTATCTTTTTGAAACATTTTTGTTAGTTAATTGTTTTAGATTATTTATGTGATCTATGAGATGTGATCTATTGTGTCCCCTTTACTCAAAGCTCAAGATATATTTGATAATGATGTTTATGTTTGTATTTCCAGTTGAGTCGGAGAAACGTTTCAAAGAATTTGAAGATGAGATTGTCCAGACACCACCACCCAGCCCAACTGACCAGAAGTCTGAATCAGGTATGAGCACATTCTATTTGAATTAATTGAGCACGCTATGCTGCTTGCTTGTGCACTTTTTGTGACAAGCCTTTGTGATTGTTGTATATTTATGGTGAAAATTTGTCTTGGTTATATATCAAAGGCAGCATTACTGGCCTAAGGATTATTCCAGCAAATAAAAAAATTGAGGATATTTTCTGATGAAGCCAAAGTGATTCAGAATGACAATTATGATATCAACATTGAGAAATGATTGGTTCAGTAATTTCTCGATGTAATCAACTGATTAAGACTAGGGTTTCATCCTAAATAATGTTTTTTTTTTCTTTTTGAATGATTGGATTGTGAATATTTGCAGCTTTTGTGAGATACATTCATATCTGAAATCAATAATTTTGTTTTATTGACGATAGTGCATGTCATGTGACTAACCTTTCTTTATCCAATTTCTGAGACATCTTAATAGTCATTGGTTTTATGTAAATGCGATCCTTTTAGCAACACAATGGCTGATTACCTAGGATATAGTCTGCTTGAATATTATTCCAAGTACTGCAAATAGTTTCATTATCTGAGGTTTCTTGCATTATAAGAATGATAATAATGAATTGATGTAAATAACAGCAAGGTATATGTAGCTATGTAGATACCCATTTGCACGATAAATGCATGATGCATTAGCACATTAACACTACTCTCATACTTGTCAAAGACTTATTTGAATTTGACTTCCTCCATCCATTCATCAACTTGTAGTCACCTCTTGGTATAGTTATGTAATTTGGTGAACCTCCTTAAAAAGAACCAAAGTAAAAGCTTAAAATCACTGTAATGTATTGACTCGGATAATTTGTTTTAGTTGATATCTTTTTCTTTTCTTTTTTCTTTAAATTCCTAGTCTGTTCTAGTTATTTATCATTTATAGAGCTGTATTCGCTGTTGATGGAAATAAATTAGGCTCACTCACATAACTCAGCGTTCTGAGTTCCAACACATCCCAGTGTGTTTTTTTTAATTTATCCGTCAACATATAAGTAGCTACCCTTGATGATAATATTTAGAACAGGCATTAATTCTGAGAAATTACCTAAACATCAATTATAGATTAAACAATGCATGAGTTCACCTTATGATAGGACCCTAGATAACTACATAGCATTCACGCATGAATGTCCTCACTTTAGTCGAAGGTTAGCTATTCCAAGTTCAGTCTTTCTTCTTGCATCAGTTATCAGATGTCTGTTATTATTTATATACAGATACATGAAGATGAGAGTAGAATAGAACAACAATGTGTCCTTAAGACAACTACTGCCTCTTTGCTCTATGTAGAAAGAACCATAGCCTAGCATAGCATAGTAATTAGGACTTTATTAGCCTGCGTTGTCTTTTGAACAGCCTCTCATTGTTAGATTACTATCCTATCTCAGTATCTGTATTCATTTCATTAGGCATCAACTTCCTCTTTTTAGCTCATATATTATATCTAAATAGTTGTGATAGAACCTTAGATACTAAAACTGTAGATCTGCTTATATATGACAGCATAGTTGGGTTTTAGTATGAATAGATGATGTTAAATATATTAGAGCATTTCTAGTTTTATTTGCATTTGGAATGATGTGACATATGATATGAACTTTTAGAAATGATGATAGAATTAGGAAGAGATGTAATCTACTTCTTTATAATACTAATTAAGAAATCAGCTGAAATTGGACAACAGGAAAAGAAGTGAGATTTGTACATAAATCTGTTTAAATGATACAACTTCTCTTTTGATATTCTCTCATTTCTAGCTTAGTTCAATAATTGTTTGTCAAACTTTGTTTTATTTATATAAAACAACATTCCATGAAATGCTGAATCAAATGGGATAGTTTGCAATTTTAGATTGAATACTGTTAAGATATATTTAAATTTTTAAATGGGCATGACTTATGATGACCAAACCAAGTTAATAGGTAATTTGAGCTTATAAATTTTAATATTCCATCTGTGAGGGCAATGATTTCAAAATCTTGTTTCATTTTTGGGATGAGGTGTTTAGTGTTAAGTCTCACACATCTATAGTTATTTGACTAATTAAAGTTTGTTTGAGATTAAATCAATATATATTTGCATTTGACATGGTTGAAAGCTGCAGTCCAACTAACGCATCTCTTTACATGACTTTGTTAATTTTTAAATTTGATCACATTCCGCACTGCATAATTTGATAATTTTGGGTATTTTGCCCCCCAAAACACATTTTTTTAATGAATATAGTATTGAACTTAAAATTTTTTCTTTCACTTCTTGGAAAACCACCTTTTTTACACCAGCCATCTTATCTTGACTTTTTGCTGCCACGTAAAGGAAGAATTTGTGATTGTTAAAGTTGAAATTAATTGCATTAATAAAAGGTCTCAAGGAACTGACAAAAGTTTATTGATGAAAAAGTCATTGAAGGTCTTAACTTCACAAGTTATGAGCTTTCTGTCTTTTTTGGCGCAATATTTATTCAACTTTTGCTATTTGAAATTGCAACATTCACCATGTCCCATTTGCATGTAACGGGGGGTCGGGTTGGATCTTCGTAAATCAGGTGACTTATTAAACAAACAATAACTTGTGCTGAACTTTGACCTCTTGGCTGCTATAGAAGAGAATTCTGAGGATGCAATGCAAGAAATCACAGAGATTGTGGAAACTTACCGCGTCTCTGAGGACGGCAAAACATGGAAAACTATAAAGAAAACGACGACGACAATTACACAGGGAAGTCATCAAACTACCAGTGAGAGATTAGAAGTTCTCAAAGGTATACCAAACACTACCTCTGATGTAACCTGTGCCCCTGGGTGTGTCACCACTCATCACACATCATCTTTTGTTTCCTTTTAATTCTTTATTTTTTGAATAATTTTCACGTGTAGCCAAATAGCTTTGATTTGCTTTTTATCCTTTCCTAAGCTTTTGATTTTGAGCATAGCATATTATAATGTCAATTCTGTAGCTTCCATTCTTATTATTTGCTTCTGTTTGTGAACTAAGTATTGTTGTTACTATTTTTAGAACATGGCTTTTCCCATTTTTACAGTCTCAATTGAATAAATCAGTTGCCAAATAATAATTAATTTTTTTTTGGTCAACAAAACTTTCCAAATAAAATGAAGGCAAAATTACTCACATCATGAAAAGAAATGTCCTTGTTTTGGGCTTTCAAAATCAAGATTCAGAATTAATGCTTGTACTTTTGTTATGCATTGATTTAAAAAGAAATGCAACTTTTAAAAACATATTTTTAATCTAGCGAAAAACAAAGACAGATAAAGTTAAATTGAATTAAAAGAATATGAATGGGCATAAGTCTTATTTTGTTGAAATGTGATTCAGGCTCGTCATTTCGCAAATCTTTATGTGCTTAGCCTTTTGTTGTAATGTATTGTGCTGTTTTTATAAATTCTGTCTCCAAGATTTTTAGTTAGAATGAAAGTTTACTGTCATCATTGTAACGTCCATAGATTATGCCTTCAATGGTTCAGCTCTTTTTGTGTGAATGTATTTCGTTTTCACTGTGAAGCAATTATAGAATCTCTATTTTTTGTCAGTTTTGAATTTTTTTTAGATGTGTTTTTTGCTTTGCTTGATCCACAATTAGATAATTCAAATATTGGGCATGGCATTTTGTTTTACATGTAATGTTAGTGTTAGTCAAGGATGATGAAGAGAGAATGTCTTATTGTACAGACAATCAAAAGATAAGATCAGGCAACCCGCCAGGTACCTCAATTACAGTAAAACTACACAAAGTCCCAAGTCCAAGCTGCTTTTTACCCTCTTTTAATATCTTGGTTGTTATGATTGTTGTATACTATTTCTTGGGTATATGATGAAGGGATATAACATATCTGTGTAGGATGAATATGGATTATAATTAAGCCCAGTTGGTGCCTAAGAGACCAGGATTTGTCAAACTTAATTAAACCTAGCACTGCTCTACTAGATCAGCAATAATTTGAATAACAATAATGTTCAAAGTATTGATGATAATAATTGTAATATCTTAACTCTAAATTTAGTCATAACATATTTCTATGCCTCATCTCCTTTTCTTTTAAATGTTTGTTGTTGCATGATAAAGTTGAACAAATTAACTCACTACAGTCATTGGATTATTTCAAACTACATGAAATTGATCAGTGTTGAAAGATGAATTAATATTAATCCTAACATGTTGTTTTGAACACTGTTTAGAAAATGTGTTTGGGGAATAATGTTTTCTTAATAAATAAATATTTTGTTACTTCTACATGCATTAATAAAACTGTTTCAGATTTATCCCTGCTCAAAAGCTTACACTATATAACCATGCTTATGAGTTGCTGTTAACTTGATTTGTCATTATTATTATTTTTGTGCATTTTTCCTGTGGATTCTTGATTTCTTCAGGGTTAACTTGGAAATGCTCTTAACCTAAAAATTCATTTTTGAAGCAAATTGAGGAAGACAATATTTTGTCTGATTTCCATTTCCATAATATTGGAATTTCCAAAATGTCTTACTTTGTCCCTCTGTCTCTTTATGCTTTTTTCTTCTATTTTCCACACCTCATGTTGCCCTCTGCACTATCTTTGATTCCCACTGTGTCTATCATTTGTCTGGAGGTATTATGGCCTCAAGGCAATGTCTCCATCTCATATGTGACAGGTCTTGGTTTAAATCCATCCAGTGCCACATGTTGGGTTCTCCACTGGTTTAGTTCTTTTATGGAAATATTTTCATTAGACAACTCTTTCATGAAGTTTTTACTAAAATGGTTGTGCAACATTTACAATCAACCAACCTCTCACACACTTTGTCTCTATGCACCTTCTATCTTTTAAAATAACATGATGCAACTCACAGTCTCATGATGCTACATTTCATAAATGTCTTCCAATATTGCGACTCCAAAGATGATTTACTATCTGTCCCTCAATACTACAACAGCACAACTTATAATTTCATGTAATACTTGATCCTCATTATTTGTTCAAAACGCTGTAATACATATTGGTACTTATTCTATTTCATCTTTTGTTTTGGTACTTTATCAATGTAAAAATGGTTTTATGTTATGCTTTGAAGTTAGACGTCTTTTATGTAACAATGCACATCTCATCAATATAATTCACACTCATTATTCAATATAAGAAGTGATGGTCATTAACAAAAACAATATTTCATAGCATTATAATTATAGCGAAACAAAGAATAGGGTTTTGAGTTATGTTTTGTGAAATGTTTTAAATGGATACTGAAATACTGATAATATTTTATTTTATTGTCATGGCTAAATATGATTGCACAAAATGTGTTAAATTGTATTGTTTAAAATAAAGATCCAAGCTTCTTACTGTGGATTATCATTATATATCCGTATATCATTACTTTTATTGATATGAAGTATTTTTTGTTTGTTTGACTTGAAAATATTGACTCTTAAGTACTTTTCAAATTAATTCTTTTTTACATTTTTTAAAAGACAGATGTTTAAAAAGCTTTTGAAAACTGTTTATTTGAGCTTGATTTGGAAATACGCCCTTCTTTTTGAAAAGATGAAGGCTTGATGACTTCTTAAGTATTTTTTATACATGGAGCTTTAAAAAAATTGCAAAAATTACCTCCTCGAGAAAATTGATCCAAAAACAAAATGCTTGTACTAATATAGAACTGTTTTTTCCCCTGAGTTGCTAGGGATCGAAAATATCCTACGCAAAATTAGGAATTGTTTTCCCATTAAAAAATCAATCATCACAAAATAGATTAAACCTTTTTAAGTTTAATGTAAATGTCCCCTATCATCTTAGACAAAGTCAACCTTTAAGTAAACTAACAAATCTTGTTTGTTGTATTTCCACAGAGGAACCTGTCCTATCCACTGAGAGCAACATCACGGAGGCCGCCACCAGACTGGCCACTGAGGCAGCAGAAAATTTCGACTCTGGTGTGTAAACACACTTCATTCTCATGTTTACATCATTAGGAATGATACACTTTGAGTTTTAGAATTAATTGCTTATTTATTTTTATATTATCACTTTTTTTTAAATCTATTATCTCATTATGCATAGTTTATATTGTTTATATTTGGGCGTGGGTGCCTGTGTAGATGAGGGTAATTTGAATAATTGCAATTGTTTGAGCATGATTTCTACCTACTTAACTCTATAAGTTGTTAATATACTGAATGCTAATCAGCATTTAAGTTATTTTTACTAAGTTGTTATCCAGTTGATTTCTGTGTTGTATTTTAAGTTTTGTTTGCTTTGGTTCAATATGTGTAACATGTATGTTGAATATTTTTTATTGTATTATCCCTTTCATTAAAGCCCCTTTTTGTTTTTTCATCAAGTTTCATAACATAACACAGTAAAATATGTTTTTTTTAAGATTATTTGTTTCACAAAATGCTATATTTCTTGAGTTCAAATTTTTAATAACTAGTAATTTTTAGATTTTATTATATGTTCTGTATTTTTCTCTCAAGTTATTACTAAAAGTTGTACTTTTCAATTAGATGTGATTATATGTGATTATAACCTGATAGTTGTACAACTAAATTTAAAGACTGTATTGATAATTAAATTTCTATAATTAACTTTAGACAATAACTGTAGAATTCTGTCTTGCCTTCTTTACTCACTGTATGTACTGTCATTCTTTCATGTTCTTTCTCTCGTTCTTTCCTTAACCATTGTCTTTATTTCTCTATGTATATTATATGTTTCATGTCCTCCCTGTCCACTATTCCAACATTGTCTTTACTATGAGACAATATTCAAGAATCTGTTAATTACATAACGAGAGTAGGAGACTAAAGTCTTTAAAATGTTCAAATAATTGAGCTAATGACAATTTGAGAATCTAAACCATGATTTCATTTAACGCCTACAATTTCTTATCAGATTAATACAATGATATCAGTATCTAAAGAATATTTTAAAGTTAAAAAATCATTCTGATTATAACTGATCCTAGCGGTATTCCTAGAGCGAACATTTTCTTTAGAGATATTTTTGCCTTATTTTACTTGTGTTCCATGTAGCTTTCACTAGTGTAGCTGTCACTATAACTGATATCTGTTATATAGTATCTTGTATATCTTGGTGTGATTTATCTTATACGCAGTTATTGTGTTTGAGGTTTTCACTCTTTGTATGTACAGATATTTATGGCTGATCTTTTTTTAAAAATATATCTACTTATATAATTATCCCTATGTAAAAAGCATGATTTTAAAAAATATATATAACAACATATCAAGTGGTGATGCAATCCAAATGTATTATTTTCCCAATCTCACGACAAATATATTCAATAACAAATGTTAAAAGAATGAATACAGCGGTGAAATCAAATTGATCAAATCAACAATATGATATTTAGATCATATCTACTTAAAGTGTTATTTCCCCTTGTTTAATTTATTTTTGTTGAATTTTTCATATTATGTTCTGAACCTTTTCTTTAAAAATCTGAGAGGCTACTTGCACTAGTATTCACTGAAAGTCTATCATAACAGGGTTCTAACTTTCCATTGTTGTCCATAAAAGTTTAAAATGACTTTTAAGTTTCGTCAAGTTTTCGTTTGAATTAAAAGTCTTTAACTTGGGCATCGATGGAAAGTTAATAGCCACAATGTCATTTGTGTAGATGATGAATAGCCAAGATTTATTCTGATCAGTCAGTTGTCTTTTCCACCACCATAGTAAAGCATTTATTGTGCTCAACTAATTTTCTACTAATTTTCAACTGTACCATTTTTTGGTACCTCTTTTATGCAAACTATAACTTTTCTGATACAATGTGTCTGTTTTATCTATAACATCTTTAGTTATGCTTCTGTGTTAAATGTTTTAATCAGATCTCCCTCCCCAAATGATAAGATTACATGTTATATTGGTCTTTGTAGATTTTGTGTTAACCTGATATTGATTAGTTGTATTTCAAGTTTTGTGTTTTTTGCCCTTTATTTATGTTTAAACTACAACAAAACTTGTGTGTATTGGCAGCATATTAGTTGAGTTCTTTCTGATTCCTATAAAAAAATCTCTTGTTTACATTAGCGGATTGATCAGTAGATGGCTTGTATAGCAAAAATGAGGTTATTTTTACACTTAACACAAGTTAATATAATCCTAATGATCTCACATAGGCCTAATAAGTACCACTAATGTTTTGATCATACTTAACGTCCTCTTGCTACCATAGTTACAAAACATTCTAGCATAGTTATATAACACGCTATCATAGTTACACAACACGCTATCATAGTTACACACCATCATCACCAAAATTGCTCTGTGAATATAGCAAAGTTTTCTTTAATTTGATGGGTTTATGTTATCGACAAAGTTATCCTAAGTGATATTGGACATTAAAGATTGGTCGATGAGTAGCTACTCATAGTAGCTACATTAAAATAATGACCTACGTCGTTGTAAATCTAGACATAACTTGACCTACATACATATATAATCTGCTAAGAAGTATCATGCTTCCTACATAATGCCTTGACTCTATGGGGACGACAACTTGGATACAAACTTTGGTTATTAGAAACAAGTAACTGAAAATTATTTCAAGTTGTCTCCCTTTCTGCTTTCCTCTGCACATATGTGTATGTCTTGCGATTGAACAAAATATTTATAAAGGACTTTTATTTGTATTTACAATGCAGCAGTGAAATAAATTAAAGACATTGAATCAGCTGTTATTTGAATCCTATCTGGTCTGACAATATTTATGTTTAGAATCTCTTTCTTGTGTGCAACATATTTTAAAACAGATCATTTCATCACGCTTTTCTTTGTCACTTGCTGCATTTGCATGATTTTTTCCCTCCATCCTTTTAGTTTGCTGCCTGTTTGAGTTTCATTAGGCTGACTAAGGGACCTAAATGACTTTATTTGATAAGAACAGAAGACAATAAAATTCTACACTACATGCTGAAATTAGTCTACAGTTCTTATAATTGTAGTAAAATGCAATTAGGAACAAATAACTTAACGTTGGCTTGAAAGACACAATAGCATCAATAGAAGTGCACATGTCGCACCAATACATTTGTATCTAAGTCTTTGGAATTATATATTTGGATAAGATTATAATTAATCTTTCCCCCTAACTAGTATTGTACATTGAAATAGTTAGATTTCTAAATTTGATAATGGAAACATAAAGGGCGAATGTTTACAACAATGTTTACGTAATTATTTCAATGTAAATAAGAAATGCTCAACGTTTGTCAAAGAAGAGTTGATTTGTTTACAGAAGTGTCTGTATCCCTGTCAATGATTTCAATATTTTGTGGAAATGTTCATGTTTGAATGGAGAGACTTTTTGCTGAAATAAATAGCATTAACAATTTGACACTGAGAGTTTGGTTGATTCTTTTACCCCAAAATCTACTAACTTTGGTTCATGTTTTTTATTAACTTGAGCAGTTTTACAGTATTGCTCTGTAGTTAGACATCAAACTTAAGAGACTAACTTTAGACACATTTTGATTTTTTACCTTTTATTGTTTTTCCTCCTTAATTTAGTTTTTGTTTAAATCATTTCTTTGACTTTTGCATCTCGTTGTGATCATTTCTTCTACTCTTAAAGCAACTTTAATTTCTGTATTGCTTCATCTTATCTTTTTTGTTTATTGGAATATTTATCTGAATTTGTTGGATATTAAATAAATCATCAAACTGCACTAAGGTGTGTATGGGTTTGAAAACAATATGTTTTTACTTCATAATTGAAGTAACAGGAGTCATTAGAAGAGTTGTAATTGTGGTTTCACATTTCAATTGTTAAAGAATATTTGATTTAATTGAAAGTTCATATCAACAATTTAAAAAAGTCACAAGTTGAATTGGTTATTAACATCAACACAGACAATTAGGTTGATTTATGCTCACAATACTTTGTTGAGTCATGATTTATAATAATGTATACTCACATTATTTGGTCAATATAATATATCCTTTTTGGGTCAGCAAAATATCCTTATTTGGTCAATTTGAAATATTTTAATTGGTCAATTTGAAATATACTTATTTGGTCAAAACGAAAGGTCCTAATTTGAGCAATGTAGATTATCCTTTTTTTGTCAATATGAATTATTCTTACTGGGTGGGCAAAATATCCTTATGTATGAAATATCCTATTTTGGTCATTATGATATATCCTTATTTGATTGTTATGGAATATCTGAATATCCTTATATGATCAATATAGAAAATTCCTATTTGGTTAATATGAATTATCCTAATTTCATCAATATGAATTATCCTAATTTCATCAATATGAAAAGTATTCTTATTTGGTCAATATGGAATATCCCTTTTTGGTCTACAAGAAATATCCTCGTTTTATCAGAATGATTTTCCTTATTTGGTTAACCCAAAATATTCTAATCAAGAACCATAAATGGTCAAACCTGGTCAATATAAAATGTCCTTCTTTGGTTCACATAGAATATCCTCATTTGGTAAATGTGAAATATCCTTATTTGGTCAATATGATATAACCAAAAGGAATCTAATGTTGACATTATAAGCACATTTTTCCGATCACCGTTAACAAAAATAAATTTCCTTCTTTGGTCAATGTAAATATCATCGCTTGGAAAATATAAATTGTATTTCTTTGTCAATATTGAATATCCTTATTTGGTCAACCCAAAATATTTTACATAAGTCATGAAAAATGTCCTCATATTTTATGTCCTTATTTGGTTACGGAAAAATACCCTTTTA
>JAUUEB010411971.1:0-12078 GCA_032362205.1 Clione limacina
TACACTCCCTTATTATCACCCGTCTCATCTTGATAGGTAAGCGGCGACGGCTGACAACCATGATCTATATTTCCAAGAGGGCTACCTAAGGGCAGTGCTGTGCGGATTACTGACATTCAGTATCAGATCGGATTGGATTGGAGTATTTATGGGGTAATCTGAGTAGATAATGGGTTGTATTTTTCAGTTATCTGATGGATTGGATTATTTGAAAAAATATCATATATTTTTTGGGTTTGATTATTTGTTTGTTTAAAACAAAGTCATTTGTATGGTCTAAGTACTTAATTCAAAATAATTTAATGTTTAATATACACTTTCAAGAGCTTTAAGCACGGAATAAAAAAGAATGGAATGTAAACAAAATATTTTCAGGATTACTAGCACAAAAGAATTCAAACGAATGGATAAAATATACTTCCAAGAGCTTTAGCACCAAATAATGTTTATTTAATATGCTCCCGAAACCTTTTGAAAAAATGGAAGCTAAATGGTGCATTTCATGACCATGTTTGTATATATTTTCAATATTTAAACAGTTACTTTTTGATGATTTTCACTTGTTGACAACTTTTAGGAATAACAACCTGGAGTGCAATGACCGTACATCCAAATGCAAGAACAAAAATATACTCAGTTAAAAAGTCCATCACTCAAAAAGAAATGTTTGCTCCAAGTCAACCAACGGAAAAGAGTGATGCAAGTGTGCACCAGGAAACTGTTTTCGAACACTCAACAAGTTTACAGTGGACGTAACGTAATCATCAAACAAATTATATCCAACCGGTGAAACCCGTGGTAGAAAGATCAAAGAAGCCGCTTTCGAGTTAGGACTGAACAACTTTAAGTATGGGCCTCCAATGAAATTATATATTTTTCATTATAGCGCTGTTATTTACTGATGATTGATGATTACAAGTTTTTTTTTAATATGGAAGTCAAATGTTGCATTTAAAGCAATTTAGGGATCCTATAGAGAAGACTGTTATTGGCGTTTGGTAACGTTTATAGTTGTGTCCCCTCCTCATCAACATGTTTTTATTTGTTCAGTAATCCACTCAGTGGATTTTCGAGATTTTGGTAGCGGGATTATTGGATTGTAGTATCCAACAAAAAGTAGCGGGATTGGGTTGGATCATTGGGAAAAGTAGCGGGATTACGAAAACAGCGGGATTGTCTTCTAAATTGTACAGCACTGCTTCGGGTCTAAAGTCTGATGGTGGTATGCAACATTGTCATTACTTAAATGACAATATAAACTAGAATATCATTATCATGATATGATATTAAAAAAAAATTACAAGGATCATTTACTTAAAGAAAAGTTCATTATATTTTCTTTTATTTAAAACTTTGACAGATATAGATAAATAACAGAACAAATGACATGATACAAAATATTTTTAAATTAGTTAATTTAATACATGTTCCAATATCTCCGAGATACTAATAGGAGTTGAAAGAGGTACCTCCGGCGAGTTATTGAAAGGGGTCATAGAGTTAACCGCCTGCTCATTGTGTTTAATGCATGGCCCAAAACCGTCGACATACTTATAAGGACATGGAGGTAACTGCCCCCTCCTTGTGTGTAAGCATTGTCCAATAACTAATAACGCAGAGAAACTGATAGGGGTCATAGAAGTATCTTTTTGTGTGTGATGATTAAAAACGTAAGCAAATTAAAATAAATAAAAACTCACTTTGATTAATAAACAGCACAACGTGGGCAAATAATGCCACAAGTGCCGAAACGCAAAGTCCATTCATGCTTAAAACACAGGAAACAGGCTGAAATAAGTATGAATATGTTCAATGATTTCTATAATTCATCAAGCAAAAGTAACTACTATTATTTTTTCCAAATGAGCGTTATGTTGTGTTCGATTTGATTATATTTGTAACTTTTAACGTGTTATTACCAAACTTGTATCAATAACAGTTGAAAATGATATCCTATAGATTTATTATTTTGTAAGATAGTCAATATTTTGCTAGATCCATTCTTTTACTAATACAGTTGGACATTAAATGAGTAGGTGATGATAACAATAACGTCACTTGGCCGCCAACCTTTGATTTCTTTAAGGATACACGTCAGAAAACTTGCTTTATAGAGTGATCCTCAAACAGAATTGACAGGAGAAAAGATAGTTTTCCTAAAGCAGAATGTGACGGGTTAAAAAACATATTTCTCATCGTGTGGCTAGACTAAGAGCAGCTCAATGTACCTTGCAGAGGTTTTAATAACTTTGTTCTATAGATGTCAGTCATGAGCTGTCTATCGTAGGAGTGTAAAACTGATATAACAGTCTCACAAGCTTAGTCTTTTGAGTATCCTGAACATAAGTGATACGTATGGCAAGTATAAATAAGAGACTCATCACGCAAACAAGTTAACGCATTTGAAAGACTATAAACGTGGTCACAAGATTTGATATCGTTGATTTATGTATTTGTTTCCAATATTTCTCGATACCAAGAGTTGGTGTAGAGTATGTGACGCTGCCCGTTTGTCTGTCTGTGAACACGATAACTCAAGAAATGTGCCACTCATTGCCGTAAAATCTTGTCCGATGTTGTAAATCAACACGATGAAGACGCCTATTGAATTCCAGCAATAGCTGTGAACAATTGACAGAGTGAAAAGATTTACCAAAGAATGATAGAGAACATTCCATTCTTAAATCCCCGTCGTGTCATGTTTCTTCTTCCGTGTTCAAAACAGATGCGCGCGCTGCGAATTTGAATGAGTTCAACACTTTGCGCGCGGAGTAAAAAGCGTTTGTACAGGGTGTGACTTCCATCCCAGCCAGTCTTTAATACAGCCTCTAAACTTCACAGTTTCTTCCACTCGTGCGTCTCTCTTCAGCACATCATTGTTGGGTGATTGCTGGCCACATCTGTTGCGCCGCCAAGCGATGAGTCCCATACGAGTGGTTAGTTTGCTTTTTGTTCTGGGTGTCTTTGGTGTGATTCTATCTCCCAATCATTACAAGTCACAATAGACATCTTCATTAAAATTTTGTTCTAATCTCCCACAGTTTGCTGATCAAGCAACTCTCAAGATTCTAATGATGTCTCTAGACAAAGTGCAAAATACACGCTTCGCACCCATAAACAAGTACAGACTCGACGTTTGCATGGAATAAGCTAATTGTTCTCCCACTTGACATTGTCGATTTTTGGATCCTGCCCATTTTTGAAATGCCCTCCATGCCATTGTTTTTCTTGTATTTATGCCGTTCTATTTTGATTTCATCCTATAGACAATGTATTTGATATACGTTGCTCTTCTCAGCTGTACCCATTTCGTATGCAATGACGGTGCTGATGACCTGGCATGTTTTTCATCATGACTTCTCTTTTCTTGACATTCGAGCCCATCTTGTGCACACCAAGTTTCGATTTGTTACGCTATATATTAATAAAAAATAATAATAATAATAATTAGATTACGCTCGCTCTATGTCATTGCTTAGTAGGTATATAACATATAAAAGTCCATGTCTGTGATGGCAAAAACCGGCAATCGTCCTGATTACCTTACTATTGTGAATCCAAGTTTATCCTCCTCCCCCCACCCCCCTAATTGCCTGTCTTAGAGAAAAGACACGCTTTATGATAAGCATATGTCTGCAG
Source organism: Clione limacina (assembly GCA_032362205.1). Taxonomy (NCBI): domain Eukaryota; kingdom Metazoa; phylum Mollusca; class Gastropoda; order Pteropoda; family Clionidae; genus Clione; species Clione limacina. The sequence continues at coordinate 3,640 of JAUUEB010411971.1, forward strand.
TCGTTTTGAAGTACACATTGCGTTTAGTTTATTGTACCAATAAAATGTAATAACGTGTGACCCCTCTATACACAACATACTATTATCAATTACACATTATTATTGGCATTTTATTAATGCATTCGCGATACTGATTGTTAAATACTCTAACAATAGCCATTGTTATCTGATATATACGTAAACAGTGTATTATATCACTGGCAATTTGTATCTTTTAAAAACATAAATGTTTGTTTAATTTCATAAAACTAACACTAACACCTTATAATTATCATAGAACAATGTCTGTGAAACGTATTCACTGTTCATGTTACACTGTTTTTATAATACTTTCTTTATAATCAATTTCAATTGATGATTATTGTTTAAAGAAATTATGATATGCTTCGTATATAAATGTTTGTATTTTTGTAAATTGTCTTCTCTTTTGCATTACTTAGCCTTCGTTCTGACAAATTTGACATTTATTGAAGTGAATTGAATTGACACGGGCCGGTTGGTCCTTACATAATTTGTGGAGCAGTTAGCCGAGTGGCGAGGGCGACCAACTCAAGAGCCGACCGTCTTAATAGGTAGTGAATGTCATTGTGATTGCTAAGGCGACACACCTCAGGTAGCGTCCCTTATATACTTCCCAGGAAGCTGAGAATGCACTAGATCGTCTCCATTGGGCCTGTCGGGGTAATAATCGCTTAAAGCGCTTTGAGCTTACTCCAAATTTAAAAGCGCTAGATAAACCCAGTCATGAAAAATCCATGTTTGAACATATGTATTGCCTAAATGAATATATTACATTTAAGTATGTGTTTTACCTATTAAAAAGACAATATATTCAAATGATTACTTTTCCTGTGCCATGTCTTGTAAAAATTTTCATTTTGAAATTGACGAACATCTTCAGATCAATGCATATGTTTCTTAAATCGGTCAAAGCTTAGCTTAAAACTGCATTTCTTCAGTCAGGACAAGAGTAAACATTATTTTTTAAACTGTATTAGTGTTCCCAAAATGATGAAAAAATACTATTTATGCTTATTATTAGTTATTCTTAGGTGGCCCTAGTAAAATAGTTAACACTTAAAAATTGCCGATTCATGCTGTTGTGAACACATTGTTAAGAAGTGTCTTACGAAAATACATGTTACAAAAATGAACACAAAATATAGTGCTTCTTGTTTCAAATGAGTCCCTAGAAAGTGTGAACATAGAAAGAAATATCGAAGAAGAAATCAGATTCATTGTAAGGTATTTATTTTGAATCATTTAATGCGATTTATACATGATAATTCAAAATGAATCCTAACGCTGTTATAGTATTTTTGTTGGATTAAAATGGACACTTAGAACTTGAATGCATTTTTGTAAGATGTTAATAGTATGTGCAATTGTACTTATAATATTGTCGTAGCTTTAAACAAATATGTAGAGCATATATCGTAAGCATATTTAATTAAAATAACCAGACCCGGGCGAGGAATTATTACTACTTATAGTTGGTAAAAAAAAATACAACTATTCGTGATGTACGTGTTATAGGCGATCATTGACTTTTCTATTCATTCAAACCATAGAAGAAGAAGTTTCAGTAGAAGTTAATGACACATTGATTATGTCTTCATTATGCATATAACAGTAAAATGCTTTTTCTTGAACAAAATGTTCAAAAACGGAAAGGACATTTAGAGATCTTTAAAAGAAACATATTTTCATTATATTCTTATTCCTGAAAAAAGTTCATAGACATTGTGGAAATTTTTTAAAAGATATTTAAAAACGTTTGATGAGAAGTTAAGAAAAATGTGATCAAATAATTACAATTTGATAGTAATAATATTTTTTCTTTAAAACTTGTCGTTGTTTAACAGAAACAAATGAAACTGAAAGGAAATTCATAAGCACAGTTGGCATTTTAAAATATAAAAGAGAAATAAACTTTTAGAGTAAAATGTATTGTACTAATACTCACAATATTGTTGACGTCCAAATCTGACGAGAGCTCGGTCACAACTGATGATCTCTGATTTAATGGGCTTGTATTGTAAATTCCATAATATGTCGCTTTAGCCTTATTTTCAAAAGCTTCATGTGTTTTTTCTAAACATTTATAATCGAAAAGTGTAGTTTGTTAGTTAATTAAAAAAAAATAAATGCCCATTACATATATACAATGTATGAATGTATCATTGGTATTATTATCATATCTTGATGATAAATTAATCTATTAATCTTGCTTCTGCTAAGAACTTAATTTGTTTTTAAGAAATTGTTTCTATTTGTGAAACATATGTTCAACAGGACAAATTTTATATTGTGTACCCTCGCTTATGTCATGAAAGCTGTTGTTAGGTCAAGTTGACATTTGAGACAATAAGACGTAATTAAAGGACCAAAACTGTATTTGAATAAAACAGAAACTAATAAAGTTATTGTAGTTTGGTTTTCTTTATTATATTCATATTCTATTTGTTTGATATGCTTATATTTTTAAAGTGACTTCCAGTTTGAAAATTATCCGTCATTAGACAAAAATAGTCATTTCATTTGAAATATCACGTTTAAAATCTGAATACAGAAAATTGTGATGGCATCTTAACCACCCTCATCCTTTACATTTTATCTAAAAATAGACAGCTCTCATGGATTTTTTATGCACCGAAAAGCACCAACAATAGTGTTAGATATGACAAATCAATTTATCACGTCAACAAATGATGCATCGTCAATTATTGAATCAACATGGTTTCAGAATCTCAAAAAGCACAAAGAAAATTTAGAACACTGTAAATAGTATATAGTATATATAGTATATATAGTATTACAAAGACAGCTCAAAACCATGTGCATATAAAAACTCTGTATGGCCGTTTTTATAAAACATGGAAACTAGCTTATTGGTGACAAACGAGGTAGGAAAAAACTAAATGGTGAACACATCAAAAGGGTAGATGAACATTTTAAAACAACACATAAAAGCTCAATATGTCAGGCTGCTGGAGCTCTCGGAGTGAGAATCATCGGTTCAAATGTCACAAAAAAGATATTGATCAAATTAGCTTGAATACAATACAAAAAAACAGACTACGATTACTTTATCATTAACGGTGCTATTAAACTTCAGTTTTGATCCTTTAATTATGGACAAGCTGTATTTGACTTGTGGTATGATGCACTGTTGTGAACTCTTCCTTAAAATAAATGAAGTGAAAGTTAAAGATACTACAAATTTGACAGCACATTAGTATGAGGATTTGTCAGATCTCGTAAATATGTTAACCGCGGTTGGTCGGACGATCGGTTGGGTGGTTCGATACGTTGGTTAAACAGTCAATCGGTTAAAGTTTCACATAGGTTAAATCCAGGTACCAGTGGCAGATTGTTAACCCCCCCCCCCAAAAAAAAAAAAATAAAAAACTTGTGTTGTCTCGTGTCTTAAGTTACCAAAAGTGAGTCTCCATTCCCCACCAAATAAAGAGGTTTTGGTTTGAGCAACTGCATTGCCCTAATTTACTGCACATATATATGAAAAAAATGTAATACAAATGTTTTTTTGGAATATGTAAATGTATGTAAATAAAAGCATTAGATGAATATAAACATGAAAATTGCAAAATTCCGTCCTTGGCCTCCGTAATATAGTCAAATTATCCAGTCTATCAAGATTTGACATAATTTCAGTTTACCTAGAAACGTGCATTTTTTGTCAGTTGGCATTTGAATCCCGTTGACAGACCTGGGCTTTAAATAAAGAATGAGTGTTTTAATTGTAAATGATTTTAATGAGGAAGTTACCATTATTGACATGCTTTCTCCAATAGCGACATACATACATACTTACTTTCTTCCTGGGGCATCTTAAGGCGGACCCCAGAACGATGCAGCCGTTCAAGACGGTTTTCCATACAGCCTCTCAGTTCCACAGTTTCCTCAACTTCGGCGTCTATCTTCAACACTTCATCGGGTATATATTCTGACTAGCTTTGTTGCACCGCCCATGCGATGGTGCTAAGGTGAGGATTTGGTTTGCTTTAAGTTCTGGGTTTCTGGGTTTCTCAGTGTAATTTTCTTTGATGCCACTTTTAAAACTATTCATGACAAGCCACAATACACCTTTTCATTTGTTTTAAACTCCCACTATTTCATGTCCGAAGCAGCTGTCAACATTCTAGTGTAGAAGCAGTTCATGATTTTCTTTAGATGATGTGACCATGCCCATACGTCGCACCCATACAGAGGTACCGACTCGACTGGTGATTGAATGAAGCAAATTTTTGTCTCATTTGACATAGTTAATTTCCAGATCCTGCCCATTCCAATTCCCGCTTATAACAATATGATTTGTGATATGTTTGTGCTTTCACGTAGTTTCAAAGTTAAAACATGTCTAAGATTATGAACGGGGAGGGGGGTATCTACTTGCATATTCCATCACTTCTTAACTACCATTCCTCTTATAATAAATGGAACTTAACTGCTTTTTTAAGTTAACAAAAATAGTTTACATAATAATAACATGGGCATTCACATTTTTTATTAATGTATATTTCAAACCTATCTTAAAATTGAATTATTTCTTTCTAACCTTTCATACATTTCTTTCAAAAGATCTACAACACGATCCACCTCTTATCAAACAACGTATCATGGTCCAAAGTTGAAGTAAACCAACGTTCACAACACAGTGTGCCTTGTCTATCGAAGGGATCACCTGTTCCAAATATTTCCATTTTCTTTTTAACCAAGTTAATCAGACATATTGAATTCTTTTTAATGTCTTGTAAGTTTCTTCCATCCAATGAATATGCGTGCCAATTTTAATATTGAAATTATTTATTTCAATCATCCATTAACTTTTACTGTACTCAAATCCTAATGCTGCTCTTATTCCCATTTTTCAAATTTTTCAAACGAAATAATCACATTAAAGTCACGTTATAATTTAGACCTTTACTTTTATTCATTTACAATTAATTCACTAGTTGCCCTCAACACAATACATTTTTTGGTAAGACGCCTTTGGTTTACAATGAGCAGATACTTCCACAGACATATTTTTGATAACGGCAAATTTTCCTTGGTAAAGGGATCGAAAACCACAACAAATTTAGAAAATATATAAATAATTAACACTTTTGCCTTTTTAAGACTCTTCGTCTCGCCCTCTGATATACGGAGTGAATAAGACTATAAACAATTGAGAGTTTGGGCAATGGCTTATCAATGTAATGTGTATTTTTTACAAAGATTAGATAAACATATTTTTGACGATTGCGCTATCACGACTGAAGTTGGAAGAAAATTAACGTCCGAGACAGGTGTGAACCCATGCCAAAACTACTCATCATTGCATCAAACGGGTTAGGAGACAATCGTGCAAACGTGTTCAAGAATTAAAGAACGGACTATGTTATTATGCCTAGCTATGTGAATACATTTCATCCCACGCACAATTAAATTGTGAATGGTATATTTTCGTCTTGTCTGTGTGTTTACTTCAGTAATTTTGCTCGGATCTCTTTCATCTTTGGAAGGATAATCAAAATCAAGAATATAATTTCTGCTATTTAAATCCAGAAATATGTTATCGTTCTATTTCTGCTATATGTTCTTTGTTAATATGGCAAAAACACGCTGTGGTCAGTTCTTCAGAGTCAAGATCTGAAATCTGGCAAAAAGGTATAAGATATAAGATATAAGTTTAATCACAAAATGAATAACATTTTCGAAATCAGCGCATCAAAAGTAGTCAGTTTGGTCGAGTGTGTCCAATTTCAAGCCTTTTAAGGAAATTAGAATTTGTCTTCGTCAGATCTGAACATTGCACGAGTTGTAAGGAACCGGAAACACGTTTATTACTATCAATCCTGTCATGGTCGGCACGTAATAGAAGCTTTACCCCCAGCTGGCATCAAATATAACTATCAGTCTAAGTGTGAATTGAAATGAGTGTAAATGAATGTAAAAACATATCGGTTGTGAACTAGATGTCGACTGAGTCAAGCAAAACGAGTGATCAGAAAACACAAAACATATCGAACATATCGTTTGAATCGATCGGTTGTTTTGATTCTGAAATGAGTTGACTTCAACTCTAATCTTAAGGGTCTTAAAGCCCCTTAAAGCCCCGACCAGCCTGGCATAATTATGTACCTACTGTCACAACTTTTACTTTGCTTTTGTAACTGACTTGTTTAACTACACGTATTACATTGTGGTTCTAGAGGGGTATTTAGTGTTTATATTGAGTATCTTTGGCGTACCAAACACTGACATTATCTCTTCATCATCGTATACGTCACAACACAATGATGTCTCTGGCCTATCATGAACGTAACACAAGTTCACTTAGTGCTCAATCTTTCATTATAAGTTTCATCCTTTAAGCTCTAGGGGTTTTGTGCTCAACAAAATGAGTGTTGTCTGTTTGAATTAGAGGAATATACGATTTAATACGAGTGATTATTGGTTTTGTTTCATCTATGAGTTAACAAAAATGCTTATTAATTCCTGAGTGTGTAAACGTTTGTGTGTTTATTGTCTATATATTCGCGTGTCTGCACATATGTATGCTTGTGTTCGTGTTTGAATGTAAGTGCGTGTGAGTGAGTTAACATTTGTGTATGTACGTTTGTATACGTAAGTGAGTAAGTTAGTGTGTGTGTGCGTTTCTGCGTGCGTGCATGCGTGCGTGTGTGAATATATTATGCAAAATATAATATCCGGTTACATATGTTCCTGTTTTCATGTTGGCTTGCGTGCTTTTATATTTATACGCACATAGATGTTTATTCAGATTATCATAACTATTTATCTGCGAGACGGACTGATCTTTTAAAACCCGAAATTGGACTTTGTTAGTTTTTTTCTTCTTTTTCATCAAAGTTTTAAATCTTAATTTCGTATGAAACTGTCGTATTGACCTTTGTGCTTTACTTTAAGCAAATGTATTTAAGCAACATCAATTATTTCTCTCTTTGAAAAACTAATACTTTATCGCAAATAATAAACAAATAAGAACCTCAGAATCATAAGTATGGGTTTTTGGACTGACTGGATTTGGTTGGGTCATATAATGAGTTAATGCATATAAATCAATGATTCCTTAACTAGTTTACCGGATGGTTGACGAAAGCTCCTGAGGACTTTCAACTACAACTTGATGGTAAATGTTTTAACTTTAATCATATTTAGCTGTTTATTGACTCATGAACAGAAAATATATTGGTAAAAAGATTGCTTTATGATGAACTCGACAAAAATAATGCCTCGCAAATTGTGAAACACATACAAACCAAACGACGATGGCTGAAAAATCAAAACATCTTCAACTATTAACAAAACAAATAGAAAAAGCGTTCAATGTGAAAAGCCCTTAGAATAAATCAACTGATGGGATGTTTACTTGGAAACAGACAAGATATTAATCGATACAACAAACGACACTAGACTTTATTGATGAATCAATATGTCCCCGCGGAATTTTATCGCAAGGGGGCTTTAGACTTTTATTTTTGAGGCCTCATTATTGATAGTCAATGATTGTCGAAGAGTGGAACGATATCCAAACAAATGTATCCGTCTTAGTAAAAAGACAATATAAAAAGATTATAATTAACAATTAGCATTGGATTACACGTTGTTTTAGGATTATTACTGAGCTTGCTTAAAGTATTCGCGGAAATAATTCGTTTCGAAAAATGTTTGAACATCATTCGGTGTATCAGTTGTATCTTTTCAAAGGCTTATAAATTATAAACTGTGGCATTTTAACTTTAAACTTGTTTAAATCAAATTAAATAAAAACTATAAGACTGATTTACTTAAACTGTACACACTGCCTACGTGACATAAATGTCCCTACTGAATTAATAATAATACATTATATTTATATAGCGCCGTTCCTACATTGACATTCATGCAAGCATCCATCACAACAATAATTATATAAAAACATTGATTTACAATATGTTAAAAGGTGAATACTTATTTAACAAGTGAACTCTGCTCATATTCATTGTTATGGGTTGGTTGGTTAGTTGGTTCGACAACCGCGTGTGTGTAACATGTTTTTTATTACTACTCACAACAGCGCTATGGTGTGTTTAAATAAGAAGCACACATCAAAGCTTTGTCTTTTTTAACAGTTCGCCATTGATAAAAGTTGTGTTTTGTACGTTTTCATGATGCCGCGCCTTAGCAAAGATGCAAGAAATTAGCTTGTTGGTATTTTGCGCGGGGGTGCTTTTAGTATCCACTGTTGAAATGCATTTCAAATGTAACCATAGTCCGGCACCCAGACCCCAAATCCATGCACCCCAGTCGTATTTCTAGCCTATATAATATTGTTGTATGGGTCCCTTAAGGGTCCGGAATGAGTAGTTCCTCCAAAAAAAATTGGTGTGCATGGGGGGGGGGGGGGGGTAAAACCCCAATTTAAAAAAC
>JAUUEB010412082.1:0-12078 GCA_032362205.1 Clione limacina
GACGCGCACTCGATGTAATATTATGTCTAAGTCGAGCGCAAGCTATCGGTTACATGCACCACCCCAGGAGTTGTTTTAAAGTTTTGATTGTTGTTGTTAAGTCGATTGAGTTGTTTTAGAGTTTTGATTGTTTTTGTAAAGACTATTTTGTGTGGTTTTCTTTTTTCCCCTTTCACCTACGTGTACAATGCACTACCAATACATATTAATTATCACCTATATATCTTAATTATCTCCAATACATATTAATTATAACCTATGTATTTTAATTATCTCCTCTATATCTTAATTATCTCCTATATATCTTGATTATATCCAATACATATTAATTATCTCCTCTATATCTTAATTATCTCCTATATGTCTTAATTATATCCAATACATATTAATTATCACCTATATATTTTAATTATCTCCTCTTTATTTCAATTATCTCCTATATATCTTAATTATATCCAATATATTTTAGTTATCTCCTATATATCTTAATTATGTCCTATATATCTTAATTATCTCGTCTATATCTTAATTATCTCATATATACCTGAATTATCTCCTATATATCTTGCTTAATTATCTCCAATATATCTTAATTATCTCCTATTTATCTTAATTATCTCCTTTATATCTTAATTATCTCCTATATATCTTAATTATCTCCTATATATCTTAAGCATATCCTATACATTTCATCGTCTCCTAGCATACATATTCCTCTTCTTCTTTACAGTTAGAAAGCTTAGTATTTTGACTAACAATACGATCATAAAACCAATTAATTTTAATCTAATTAATTATGCATATTGTGTTTGTCAACTTAAGTTCCTTGTCCAGTGCTCAGGTCAAACAAATAGTATCAAATATTAGTATTCTGTGCTCGCAAACCATTTAGTCACTAACTCAAATGAGTGCTTGCGACGTGTGTCAATTGGCCAATTGGCCTTTTGGCCTTTGGCGTATTTGGGCCAATCGACATAGTTGTTATGTCACGCACGTGAGCAAGTGTTATCCAATTAGAGTTGTAGTAACAAAAGTGAGGAATAGTCTAAAACAAAATGCCTTTGGCAGTCTAGTAATTCAGCTATTAAGGCTCAATTGAAAATAACTATTTTATAGTTCGTTTGTTTTCTTTGCTGTCTTTAAACAGTATTAAAAAACGACGAAAGGGATGTGACAGGATATTATGAATTTTAAGTATAGCAAAACAAACTTTGCAATACTTCAAGCGATAATATTTTGTCATAATTGTCCAAATCTTAAGCATTTTATTTAAAAGTACATTAGACATACGTTTACATGTCCTCTCATGAAGGTGTCTATTTCATTGTTTTCGAGCTATTAGGATTTTAAAACTGAATATGAACATTAGAAAATGAGTACTCGTAGAGAGTACAACCACGACCATGAGAGAAAGTTAACAAAACACATATAGCAAACAACTCAAGGGACATTACTCTGTCAAAACTGTGTTTTTTTCAAAAATTGAGACAGTTGTTTTAGAAGGTCACTAGAAGAGCCTGTGTGCAAAAATATTGTGTCCTCCTCCGAACGATGCGACCACTGCGTAAAGAACGTCCATGGAAATCATAAAAGGTACGTAACTCTTTCAAAAATGTTGTTGTTTTTTTTTATTAAAAATTTAGCTTTTAGGGAACAACGAAATAAGCCTCTGTGCAACATATTTCTATCTTTGATGATGTGACCACGGCGTGTTCTCAAAAATTAACAACAACATATAGCAAAATACTCAATTGAACCATAACTCTGTACAAAATTGATTATTCAAAACATTGAGAAGGTTACTTTTAGACGGTCACTAGAATAGCATCTGTGCAAGATTTCAGATGATGGGACCACAGCGTGTTCGCAAACATTAAGAAAGACATATAGCAAAATACGCAATAAGGGTCATAACTAAGTCAATCGTTGACCCAATTAACAAACATTGAAAAGGTTACTTTTAGACGGTCACTAGAATAGCATCTGTGCAAGATTTCAGATGATGGTACCACAGCGTGTTCGCAAAGATTAAGAAAGACATATAGCAAAATACGCAATAAGGGTCATAACTTAGTCAATCGTTGACCCAATTAACAAAGAATTAAGAATTAAAAAGACATTCCAAAAGGCAGTCCAGTTTTATCTATTTATTTTTCTTTAATTACTATCTTTTCTATCATTATCGATTTTTGTGTGTAAAATCATATATTTAAGAAATACACCATAAATGTTTGCTAGAGATTATGCCCTGGATATCTTTGTAGGTATATCTGTTAGTTGTAGACAGGCAAATCATATATATTCATAATTCATTCACACTGACTTTGAATAAGGAGAAATAAGATTTTTTTTGCTTCTGTACATGACACCTTAAAAACTTAGTTATTATAAAAAAAACATTACTATTATTATTTCATAGTATTACACAAAGTAACTCAAATGGCCAAACATTAAATTAATTTATGACATAGGAATATATTAATGCATAAACACCCTTTCACAGTAGCTATAGACACGTAAATCACATTTATTCATAATTTACTCAAAAGCATATCAGTTAATGGAACAACTTAATTAAGTTGAACAAGGATACTTAAGAAAAAAGGTCAAACATTGACACACACATTTATAATACACATACATACACATGTACACACACGCATACACGCGTTAATACACACGCCCACGCAAACTCAAGTATTTATAGACTTCGGTTACATGAACATATAATTTCAGAAGAAAAAAATCTAAGATACTTTCAAAGATTATATTGTCTTTTCAGGCTTTTAAATGCATTTACTGTGTTATCTATGTATGTATTTGCATTCGTGTATGTATATTGTTGAATATCTAAATGAGCAAATGGTAATTGTCTATCCTGGTACGAAAAAAGCTATATTGATCATTTTTTCACAAATCTTTCTGAATTTAAATAGCAAACATTTTTATACCATCCTTTCAAAGATGAATGAGTTCTGAGCAAAATTACTCAAGTGATCGCGTAAACAGACAGACGGACACACGGACAATATAATGGAATAAAATATCGGTTCAAATGCCTACTCAATTAAAATTATATTGCTTTCTACAATAAACAAGTAAGTAAAATGTCGTTTTCGTCAAATTCAAAATAGGAATTTTGAATTAAGCCTCACAGATAAAAAAAAACAACAACAATCAAATGTAGAATAAGTTGGTCATTGTAGCCAATGTGACAAAGATGATATGTGCAAAAAGAAAAAGTTTTAAATCATTTTTTAATGCTCTAATTTTTTTATTTTGTCAATTTTGGTAAGTTACCATAAAAATCACAATGTTTATCTTGTAGAACATCTCAATCAGATGTCTACAACAACTCACTTTATCCCGTCAGGTATTGTATCTCGAGTGACTGACACAAATGTTAACTCATTGACTTGTTACTGTCTCGTTTGATAAACTTAACTTTTTCTTTAAAGAACTAACTAACAATTTCGCCGACAGGCTGACTTTAGATACTTATTGGAAATTAATTACTTCATAAACCTTAAAAGTATAACATAATGCGAGTTCAGAGTTAAGTGTGTTCTGCTTGATTTGTTTTCAATTTATTGCCGTTAAATTTTCAATCAAGACGACGATTTTTTACCATGTCCATACCTCTAAGGCAAAAAGTTGTTTGGTAGGGGTTACATGCCCCAAACAAATTAGGGTAGGTAGGTCGGATTTTTTTAAAGTAAAAAAGGGTGTTGAAATAGCCAAAATCGGTACAAAGATCATGTTTTCCCGAAAAAAAGTCAAAATCGGTAAAAAAAAAATATCGTATATTCCCGATTTTGTTTTAGAGAAAGTTAAAAAAAAGTCTAGTATCGGGCCATTTTCTAGGGTCGCTCGGTTAACCCTAATCAAAAAACTTTTTTTCTTTTGGCCTAAGAACTGTATCGAATCACTGTCAATAGAGATATTATTCAGTTTTTAAAATGCAATAAACCATGTTTGGGTTTTGAAACTATCAAGGCAAATGATTTATATGAATAAATGATGCGATTTTTTTTGTGAACCACTGCGACAATTATTTTCAATTATGTCTTGGTTCAACCAATAAAAAACTCTGTCGCATTCACACAGCGGGAATTCGGTCAGCACCCAATACTAGAACAGGGAGATATTGATACGCTTGGTTGAACACACAATATCACCAAATCGTAGCGGGCTGGGCACACGCGTAGTCTAACAAACGATTAGTAAGGCGTGACTCTGGTGACAGGAGAGCACGTCCAACCTCCTCACCAACCCCTTCTTTATTTTTACGTCAACCTTCATGACTTTTACAAGGAAGGGGAGGGGGGGGTATTTTCTACGTTATGTTAAATAAGATTTATCATTACTTAATAAATACATTGTCAGAAAGTTGTGTAATTAATATTGAATATTACTCTACACCATTGCAATAATTCCTTTATTATTTTTTTTCTACTCATCTTGACTGTCGTCTTTAGTCGAACGACCAAGAATCATCGAATGGAGCTTGGGCTGGCAAATCAACGGAGCCAGTTTAATTGACACCCAGTACTCGCTGAGAATTGTTACCCCTCCCACTAGTCTGATGGCTATTGTTGTGTGCCGTTTGAGGACAATAGGCTCCGATCCCGGGGCCCTCAGATAGTTCATATTTAAAGAACGTCTCGTGATGTCGGTATCATTCGCAGATTTTGACCTTACCCGTTTAGCTATCTAACACATCAACCTATTTCATGACCACGGACAATTTTGTGTGCTGTAGATATCATATTTGTATAAATATACCAAGGACATTAATCGGCTTATGTTGACGACGAGTTAAATAAGTTCAATACAATGACAACAGCTTTCTTGAAGAAAATAATACTTTCATTTTGATATTAAAGTGGTGCAGTATTGATATATGTAAGATCTTCCAGTCGACTAAGACTGTATTGCTTTCCTACCTGAAGGACGTGGTATTCTAGTCATCAAGACTGTTTCTCGAATTTATTGAATTGAAAATGTCTCGATCATTCTATGTGGACCAATTAATTGTGAAAACGCCTCGATCTTCACCGCCATCAACACTGGCATCTTATATTCCTAGACTCACGGACCAGCAGACATCCATCTTATCCAGACCACATGCGACATCATTGAGCTCACCAGCATACCATCACCATGCATTGCCTTCTCCGGCAATTGCGTGTTATCCAAGACACCCAGAAATACTTGGTGCCCTTTGTTGTCCTCTCTGTGTACACCCCCCTGCACCAACTCCTGGTATCTCACCACACAGCTTTGCTGCTGCAGTACACTGTATGACGTCAAATTCCTTTCTAACATCAACACAACCTTCATCAGTTCTACAATCTCGGCGGTCCCCTTTAGGAACGGCTCCATCTCCATCGGCTGCATTGTCAACATATTCTCAACTTCAACTACATCGCGATATGTCACCACCGATGGACACACCAACAAGAGACATTTCAAGTCGCCATTATGACCAAAGGGTACTAACTCCAGCTTATCTTCCTGCTTCTCGTGATACACAGGTTACAAGGAAGAGACTGAAAAGTTTGGAGCCAAGTGAGTAATTATTTATATGTTTAATTTTCTTTAAAAGTTGTCCCTCAGTACCCATGCATATCTTATGGCAACCTCTGAAACCCGAATTTATAGTTCTTCTTTTATAAGAAGATTTTTAAAGAGAGGTATAAAAATAATATAATGTCATATGGGTTGATAAATGAAGTTAAGTGCCAAGTAATTATGAAACAACACGGCTGCAAAGAAGTAACTATGAACTGCAAATTCTGAATTAGACTTCAATTACATTTTAAATACAGTATATGAATCACAAAATCATTATCTTTTGTTTCACACAATCAAAGTGAAATAGGTTAGATGACTTGTATTTTCTTTTAAGCAGATGTATTATATTAGCATCAATATTTTGGTCTATAAATTTGAGTTTGTAGCAATTATTCCTCCCATACCACATGGTTAAAAGAAAGACAAAACGAACACAAAGTACAATGAAATTAGATTTATATGGCTAATATCCGAGCTAGTAACATATTTAAGAGATCCCCCTTTAATTTAAAACGAAATGCCGTTGTATATGTTCATATCGGTGTTATTCAGCTTAAGTCAGCGAGATATAGGTCACTGTTATGTCCCTTATATTTTGGGTCCATTGGCGTAGTACCAGAGATCAACTATATCGTCTTTGGTAGTACATAGGTCAATGACACGGTTTCAATAGTATGAAAGATTTCATTCGTTGAAAAATACTCACTGACCAATGAGAAGACATTATTCTTTTGTTGTTGGGTCCGAGACAGGATAATATTATAATCTTCATACAAACAAAATAATAAAACTCATGGTCAGAATGTTTTTAAAAATATAAAAAGTGTTAAAAACAATAAATTAGCATATAAACGAACGGCTAATATATAGTAAACAAGGTTTGGTTTTTCATTATATGTCCCCTTTAAGCTATTCCCTTTATATAGAAATTCGGCTAAATGGCAACCAACTTTTTTACAATATTACGGTTACATGCTAATATAGAGTTTAGAAATATGACACTTTTAACATTAAAACAAATAATGTAAGCCAAAATAAACTTCAAAGAAATACAATTTAGTTTTAAACCTAAATAATCATGGTGAAACATGTAATTGACTAACTTTATTGGTATGACATTAAAGAAATACCTTAATTAACAAAATAACTTTAAGTTTCAATAATAACAGAAAATATAACTCAAACGAAAAGGATGATAATATGATGTATTTAGATTATATATGCCTGAGATTTAGATTCTTAATATCTTCGTCACAAAAGTTTCGTTTGTTTTGTTCGTTTTCTTATAGATTATTTTTGTTTTCTCGATTTCACATACATGTAGTTTGTTTACTAATTGTGTGAACTATATGATACCAAGTTTGGCACGATTTTGTTTTCCTAATCGTCTGTCGATTACATCACTCATATTGCTATTTTGTGCATTTTACCGAGACCTTTTGGCAATACTAATCAATATATATCTTTTTTAATTCACCCAGGTGTCAATGGGCCTTCCGATGACCTTCCATCCTCCAAGCGCATGCGCACAGCCTTCACTAGCACTCAACTTCTTGAACTAGAACGAGCTTTTGGATCCAACATGTACCTTTCACGTCTGAGGAGGATTGAGATAGCCACAGGCTTGAATTTGTCCGAGAAGCAGGTCAGTCTTTTTGATATTGTATATATCGATGTTTTATATGTGTTGTATGTGCTGTATGTGTTGTATGTGTTGTATGTGTTGTATGTGTTGTATGTGTTGTATGTGTTGTATGTGTTGTATGTGTTATATGTGTTATATGTGTTGTATGTGTTGTATGTGTTGTATGTGTTGTATGTGTTGTATGTGTTGTATGTGTTGTATGTGTTCTGTGTTCTATGTGTTATGTGTATTGTATGTGTTCCATTTGTTCTATGTGTTGTGTGTATTGTATGTGTTCCATGTGTTCTACGTCTTGTTAACCAGGACTTAGTTATAATAAGAATTCTTTGTGATTGTTATCAAACAACATAAGCTCACACATCAAACATCGTTTTTTTAATATAAAAAAAGTACAAAAGAAGAGAGGGATTGTAGGGAAATATACAAACAAACAAGAACAGGTAAATGCACACACAGGACAAACGCGGTAATGAGTGGAGTCTTTTCTTACAATATCTGAGTCACATGATGTGATCTATTCGCTCATTTACTTGTGTAATTAAAGCAATATCGCCACTATCTAAGGGAACGTGACATGTATACATTGTATGGAGAGTATATAAGGAGTAAGATGATATAAGGAGTAAGATGATATAAGGAGTAAGATGATATAAGGAGTAAGATGATATAAGGAGTAAGATTATATAAGGAGTAAGATGATATAAGGAGTAAGATGATATAAGGAGTAAGATGATATAAAGAGTGGAGTCCAGTAGAGAAAAACGGGATGTAATCAATTGTAATCTAACATTAAAGAGTTAACATAGTTCGAAATAAATGAAAAAATACCTCTGAGAAATTAAAATATCCCCTACGGACGTTACGGATATTATATTGCATTGTCTTTTGACAACAAAAATTATATTTTTGAAGAATAATAAATGATTGCTATAAATAGGACTTTATTTGACCGTGAATACAACTAACAAAGTAAGATAGCTACGCAGAAACAACGTTTTTTATATGAAAAGTCATATTCTTAGATATCCCACACCAATAACCTCTTTAAAGGCCCTGTGATTGGATTAAGAACAGAATCATAGGTAGCAAAGAATACACTTTAATAAATGCTTTTATAAGGCCAAGAAAATGTGCTTGGTTAGGGTCACATACCCCCCAAAATAGGGTAGGTACGTTGGACAGTAAAAAAGAGTGTTAAAATAGGCAATAAGATCGTGTCTACCCGTAAAATAGCCAAAATCGGTAAAAAGATCATGGTTTCCCGTGTTTTTTTGGAGAATGTTAAAAAAAATAAGTCTATGGTCGGGGCCATTTTATTTTCTAGGGTCGGTCCAGGTAACCCTAACCAAACAACTTTTTCCTTTTGGCCTAATAAAACGTAACGGACCGCTACCACTACCACGACAAATATCAGCCATACAGCGCAAGCAATCTATTTGAAAAGAAAATCAACTTTTTAATTGTAAAAAAAAGACTTAATCACAATAAGAAGACAAAAGGTGAGACAAACCTGCCACATATAAGACTTGCACTTTTGCCCATGGATTCCTGACAAGTTATCAACTTCTCGCCATATCCTAATATCCAGAGTTATCAAAATAAACAGTTGACAGCCAATAAGTTAATCCGTCGTTTAAGCCGTCAATATGAAATGATATCCAATGAGATGTATCACACGCCACAAAAACTAGAGTCGATGAACCGTCCAGTTTGAAGCATGGCCAACGGGCCGACTGACAGGTCGTGGGCGCGAGTACAAAAACCACTGAGACACGTTCCAGTACAGCGTTAAGAGGCGCAGCGCCGTGTCGTAATACCAGGTCTTTGACTGGTTATACAAATTACTTTGTACATGATTGAGAGCGATGCCTTGACCCGGTACAACAGCAGATTGAACTCAATAATTGTTCCACATTAATCCTCATTGATTCAGAGTCAAATACGTTAAGAACATAAGGCACAAAAGTCAATGGTCGACCAGTCTAATGAGAGGGTCAATAATACCGTGTGATGACATTCTAGTTTACTGGGATAGATTTTCTCATTCATATTAATCGAATTGAGTATCGTTTAATTTTGTACTTTTAATAAGAACATTTATATGTTAATGAAGACATGCTGGGTTATATCGGCGTCAGTGCTGATGTCAAAGATGTTAAATACTGTCACACAAATGAAGGAACAACTCATGTATCGTACTAAGTCAAAGTATACCGACACATGACCTACCATATCTTAGCAAGAATCTCTTAAAGCCAGGCGCCAGGCGAGACAACTCTAAAATTACAAAAAGTCTTAGATATAGAGATTCAAAGAATCTTTCCTTCATGAGAGAACTTCGGAATATTGTTTTGACTGCCTCTTTACCGACTTAGGATAATAAAATAAAAGTTATATTTCTTATGTCTTGGCATTTTCAACTGAGTTGGGATAGTCTCAATAATTAAAAACAAATTCACCCTCCAACTAGAGGGAACTGGAGAATTAGGTTATACAATTTAAAAACGTTAGTTAAAAAGGCCACTTAATTTGGATATCAAGACTATGACAGCTATTCTTACGCACTAACACTAACAAAGAACAGTGACTAAATTAAGTTAGAACTTGTTTATATAAAATTAATTCATTTTATCAGAACATTTGTATGTATGTTTGCGTTTTGTCAAGTCAAAAGGACTTATCGCACACTTCAGACTCCAGAGACTGATATTAACAATTATGTGCAAATAACTTGTTGCAAATTTCGCAGAATCCTACAATATCCATTTACATTTATTCTTATGAGTAAGAGTATTTAAGGTAACTGAAATAATATGAAAATAATTCCAAAAAAACAATCTCCACTCTTTGAAGACATATATAAACGCTGCTGTTTTAATGACAACATACAGCGTATCATGGTCTATTGTTATACAACTTTAAACGTGAAATAAGCGAAGTGTGATCCCCAAAAATACCACAAAAATCAATATCATAAAACCTTTAGAAATGACAATAAATAGATATGAAATCTACACTTAAGTAACAATAAGCCGTCTATCGTAAGCACCTCTATCGTTTACAACGCTGTTCAAACATAAATACTGGCAACAATAAATAGCAAACACAACAATTGACAACAAATGGAATAGGACAATAGATTGTAGGGACGAGTGACGCGAGCAGAGAGAATTGAACAAAATAGAAAACTATTGTCTCTCTCTCTATTGGCCTGTTCAATGTAAAGGGTTCGTCCAATAGCAGATAATATCAGACAATGATAACGCTAACATGGCCATTATAAATTGGCCCTTCAATTGTAATGTGGAATATGTAGGCCCCTGGAAGACTTCGATGTAAAGCCTTGACGATCAAAGCTGTGTACAGACTTTGGTACAGAGAAGTCGTAGAGGCTTTACTTGGAGATAAACGGGGCTCTAAGGTATTCAAAGACTGTAAACCACCTTTATTTCGCGATAGACTATGTTCGAAATGTTCGAATGTATAGATGGACTATGTTAGAAATGTTCGAATGTATAGATGGACTTATGTTAGAAATGTTCGAATGTATAGATGAACTTATGTTAGAAATGTTCGAATGTATAGATGAACTTCTAGATAATAAGCCACAGAAAACTTAACCTTAGTTCTCCGTGTTTCTCAAATTGTAACAACATAATCTGCTTGTCTGTCTGTGGTAATGCGGCCCATTTTGACTGCCGCACTTCAAATCATATATTTTTTCCGAAAATAACAGCAAAAGATAAACATCTTCAGGTAAAAGCCAAATAATGCTCAAAATGTTGCCCAACAAATAGTAATGTATTTTGTAATATACTCTCATTAACTTGTGCTCGTTTCTATTGTAGATTTATTATAATTGTGAACTATACCAAACAAAGATAAACTTTGTAAAGTACTTGACTATTTGTACTTCACCTAATAAACTTGATTGTCTTCTTAAACGAAAATAGGTGTGAGAGGAGAGATGACAGTGAGAGGAGAGATGACAGTGAGAGGAGAGATGACAGTGAGAGGAGAGATGACAGTGAGAGGAGAGATGACAGTGAATCCACAGCACAATAGGTGTGAGAGGAGAGATGACAGTGAATCCACAGCACAAACATCCATATGAGGATACATGCCTGTCTTATAAGATGACATATCATTCTAGATGATAGCGAATAGATACATAGATATATTTACACAATACACGCGCATGATTAAGTCTGAGTGTGATTCATGAAAATGTCCCGAGCGAATACTAATTTCGTGGATTCGCGAAAAAAAATGTTTTACAGTATTCCTCCCAGAGACAGTAGAGACAGAGGCATTGTACTAGTGTCTAGTTGTGAGGTGTTGACAGCTCATATTACTGTAATACGATAAGATATCTTATCAATATTGAGTTGATTTTATGTTCATGTATGTCAGTTAACTGGAACCTCATTTATCTCTTGTCATGTTCCTTTATTTAGAGTATGTAACATAACAACCAAGAATTTTTGCCAAGATCACGTTATCTTAAGAACTGTCAATCGGTACTACGGAACTTATCTTAGTTTAAGCAGGAAAAAATGTCTGAGCTTAGTATGAGTATGAGAAAATTGTCTGAGCTTAGTATGAGCAGGAGGAAATTGTCTGACCTTAGTATGAGCAGGAGGAAATTGCCTGAGCTTAGTATGAGCAGGATGAAATTGCCTGACCTTAGTATGAGCAGGATGAAATTGCCTGACCTTAGTATGAGCAGGAGGAAATTGCCTGAGCTTAGTATGAGCAGGAGGAAATTGCCTGAGGTTAGTATGAGCAGGAGGAAATTGTCTGAGCTTAGTATGAGCAGGAGGAAATTGCCTGAGCTTAGTATACGCAGGAAGAAA
>JAUUEB010412193.1:0-12078 GCA_032362205.1 Clione limacina
CTGCTTCCCTAATTTTATAGCTAGACCACTCAAAATGGTGTCAAAACATTGATAATATTTTAGACTAATGTGATATTTTTTCTGATTCCTTAAAGCCTATTTACTATGATTTTAAATGTTTCTTTACATTACCCGATGGTTTCATGCAGTTGGTGACGTTTTTATTTGAATGAAGTATCGATTTGGTTATAAGGGGGGTACTTTTTGATTTCTTGATTCCTTAGTCATTTTTCATGTTAAAGTGATCAAAACCCTTTTAATACTTTTAAATATGATTTGGAAAGAAAAAATCATGAAAAGAAGTGTTAATGGACACGATCCAAAGCCACCTTAAAGGCTTTAAAATGATTAAATTGCATGGAATAAGTGTTATACAATACTGAGTATAGTGCTACTTGTTGCATGTCAAAAATGTGCAGCAATCTAAGTCCTAATAATTGTTTAGGTTAATTTTATGACTTGACTCATATTGTAACGATTATTGGGTTAAAAGGATCACAGTTTTAAAAGTAACCCAAACTACAAAGAGAATAATTGAAAATCAATGAATTTCAAAGGATAAAAGGTGCCATTGTGTGTTAAGAATTGTTCTTTAAGCTGGATATAAGTTAATTACCTGGGAAGCATTAAAGGTCTCCATTCAGCAGTCTGAAGGTCCCTACTGCTCCGTCAATGAAAGCCCCGCGACTCGGGCACTTTTGGCGCGAGGCCCTAGGCGGTCGTCTAGTCAGCCTATAGGGTAGAAACGGCACTGGATCGAGGACATGCAAGTACCGATAATGAAATCTGTTTGCACAAGCGGTATGCACCAACAACATTCCAGGATAGCTTTACACATTTTTTTTACCTTGAAAATGTGTCTAGCACCGCCTCAAGAGATCAAAACTCGGGTGATTCGAGCACTCGGCCATCCTGACACATATTTTAACTTTCTTATTAAGTCCCATGTATTTTAGGGGAAAAGAAAGGGGATTTGTTGTGAAAACACATATTTAAACTTCCTTTTTAATATTCATGTATTTGCAAATTGCTCTTAAAAATAACATTCAACACTAGCCTAATAAATATGTGTCAATACCTTTCTTCAGCGAGAAAAAAGATAATTGTTGTTAAAACACATATATTAATATCCTTAAAAATCGAGTATATGCAAATTAGTTTTTGCAAAAACAATTACATTCAACGTTAGCTAAAAACAAACTATTTGTCCAAACTTTTAGTCACTATACTGTGATGGAAATGGGATTTATTTTAACTTTCTTAATAATATTCATGCATATGCAAATTAGGTTTTGACAAAACATTTACATTCATCACTAGCCCTAAGAATATTTGTCCATACCTTTGGATACTATAGGGAGAAAGAAAAATAATTCGTGCTAAAAACGCATATTTTTACTTCTTAATTAATATTCAAGTATATGCTAATTAGTTGTTCCAAAATAATACATTCAACATTAGCCAAACAAATATTTGTCAATACTTTGGTAACTGTACAGTGAAAGGAATGGGATTTGTTTTGAAAACACATATTTTAGCTTCCTTAAAAAACATGTTGTTTGTGCTTTTCTCCTAAACGGCTTGAAATTCATGGACATTTTTTGCACGTGGTCTTATATTCAGGTTCTATAATTCAAACCATTGATCCACGTTAACAAATTTTGATGGAAACTGTGGATTTTTTCAAAACCATATTTTATTGATGATTGTTCTGTTCATTTGATATTTTAGGATCTTACATTATAACTGTTACATCTTCGTGATTGCTGGTTTAGGCACCGATGTTTTTAAAAGCTGTGGCTTTGATCCTCGAAAAGGGACTGTAAAAAAAATAACGGCTCATAATAAATATTTAGTCCCCGAAGTTTTATTATGTCCCGTGACGCATTTTTGTGAAATGATTTTAAGTCATTGCGAGGTAGACGCTGTGCATTGTCCAGTTGGAAACAAGGTCAAAATACTTTCGCAATATATCACAAAAAAACTATTGGTACCGCGAGGGCTCGAACCCATTACCTCCTAGGTATGCGCCGAGTACGCTCACCACTAGAAAATTTCGATCCCTATTAGTATTCACCGACATGCAATATTTTAGGCACGATCTAGTACTTGATTATGTCATTGGAGCTCAATGTGCTCGCTAAATTGCCATTGGTGGTTGGAAATCAAGGGAAGATTGGCCAACTTTAACCGAAAGAACGTAACAAACTAAAACAATCATTGCGATAAAAATAAATATTATTACTATTATCACCAATGTTATCTTTTGGAGAAGGTGAAACTCTTTTAAATGACAGTTTATACTCGAAAACAAGACAATAAATAGAAGTAACACTTCAAAACTATTTCTGACGCTTACTTTAAAATGAAACAAAATACATTCAAAATTCAACACATCATCGTATGAACATTTTCTCATCAGCAGATCAAAAGACAAAATAGCACTGAGTGTTCAAGAAACATTAAAGTTTAATTCTAAAATTATTTGAAGAAAATAAATCATCAAATTTGGAACTCTAGAAATGGATTGCTTGAGATGATTTTATAACCCATAAAACGGACAGCGTCCCTTGCCATGATAAGACCTAGATGAAAAGGTATTCGAGGTCTTCATCTGAAATGAAATAAAATGTAGTTTTAAAAATACAATTTTTGTGTTTAATGTTGTGTGTCAAGTTGTTTGTCTTGTTGTGTGTCATATTGTGTGTCATATTATTGTGTGATATGTTGTGTGTTATATATGATTGTTATGTTGAGTGTTGTGTGTTATATATGATTGTTATGTTGAGTTTTATTTTGTATGTTATATTTATGTTATGTTGTGTGTTATATTGTGTGTTATGTTGTGTGTTATTTATTTATGTAATGTTGTGTGTTATATTGTGTGTTATGTTGTGTCTTACATTACTGATACAGCATATAATGAGACTGGGTACTTTGTCTTGAGGACAGTCAGGGTACAAAATATATATGTAAAATGATAATAAATTATACTACATATCTTATAGTGAATTGTATCTCAGTGTCAGCATGTTGCATCATTCATTTTCGAACAAATAAGTTTCTTACCCGCAGCAGCTGCGAATCTTTTCCGTTTCTCTGATTTTGGACATGCCTGACCTGGAGGACCTGGTGGACCTGGAGGACCTTGTACACCGGCTATACCTTTTCGTCCGTCTAAACCCTGTTCACCTTCTGAACCTGTTAAACCTGGTAGACCTCGTTGACCTGGTGAACCTGGTAACCCCCCTTGACCTCGTTGACCTTTTAAACCATCTTGACCATCCCTACCTCTCAAACCCTTTAGACCCATAGGACCAGGTGGACCTTGTGGACCCTGCGGACCCTGTGGACCTGGGGAGGATGTGGGTGAAATAAATGTGCGTGTATACAAAAACAACATGAATATCATAAAAAACTGCTTAAAGCTCGGAAGTTTAAACATGCTGAACAGAACGTTTGACAACAGGTTTCGGTATTTTCAGCTCGCCAGATTCAATCAACGTACATATAACAAAATATTACCTCATCAAGGCGTTAGACAATGTTTTCTGCGAAGGCCTCTAAGTTAAGTTTCCCACCAAAATGTCTCGACTTTTGGAGACCATTCCTTGATCGCATGTATGCTAGAGTCAAAAACCTTCTCCAGATACCAATGGTGCCAAGCAAGGCTGTGTGCTGGCATCAACTATATTCAGTGTCATGTTTCTGCAATGTTACAGGGGCAATCAGATATCCTTCTCCGACCGTGGACCGTAGAATAAGATCTGATAAATGTTCACATGGTGATCATTTTCTGAAAAAAAGCCTACCAATACCAATCAGGCTTTGTGTGTGGCCCTTTTTGGATGACTTTTTCAGATTTATTAGACAAACAGTCAAGCACAAATCACATACGAAATGTTATCTCAATTTGTGTTATAGTTTGAAACGCTCCCTCGTACTTCAATTTTATCATCACACATATTCAAAAGTTGAAGTGAAAGAACTCAAAATATAATAAATTAATAGAAAACATATTTTAAGTCTTATTATGAAGATTAAGCTTGGCTTTGTTCCGCTATCGAATCAGAATATAAAATACTTTTACGTGTATTAAGGTGGGAATATGAAACCAGAAGCGTGGAATAGCTTCTGACTCATTAAGTGCGAGGAGGAAGTCACACACATTTCAAGAAGGTGTGAATACAGAGCCAAGTACATAGTAAAAAACGAAAATGCTAATTATAACAAAACTAGAATTTCGGGTCGCTTAACGCTCCCCTAATTTGTCGTTTTGGTCATTACGCTCCTATATTATATTAACCCCCTATGTTATAGACTGGTGGCTTATTTCCCGTTTTTGTCCAAGAAGGTTACTTTTTAACCACCATATATATCTCTTTCTATATATACTGCACCAATATGCCCCCACCTCCGCTTTTAACAATCATAGTTTTAAAACAACCTTTATTATGTAATAACTGTTTTTATCAGCTGATGTTTACATCGTCTGTTAATAGAGAATGATAATGTTGTGTTCAATGAACGTGCTCCGCGTCTATTATAAGCACTTCCGGATATGGTTCATGTTTATTTATATTGAAATTTAGACACAGGGCGCGTTTTTTTTACAGCGAAAATATAGTAAAACTAAAAAGCTAATAACTTTTCTCAGATTCAACAGAATTTTACCAAAAGCTTAGCTACACATTTGATTATATCAGAGAGGATTATATAATCCTCTCTGATTATATCTACCAACATTTTGCTCAAGTTTTAGGTCAATTGGGTTAAAACTGTGGCTGTAATACCATTGCCCACACGAACTAAAACATATACAACTAATGGAAGTTAAATGTTGTATGAAGTATGAAAATGCCACGAAAAGATTTCAGAAAAAAATCAGAAATATCTGTGGCAATTCACTGAGTAAAGGATATTTTTTTTAATAAAGTGCTATCTGTCTTTGGTACACACATTGCCACAATGACTGTGTCAGAAGTTACTCTTCCGTGTTCAAGATCGTTGCTGAACTTTCATTAACACGACGCTGAGGCGGCTTTCGCCGTGTGAGAACGTTTCGAACATGATGTGCTCACCAAACGATTTGGCGCACTGCACCATCTTTTCCTGAATCGGTTAACCCAGGCAGTAATTTAATGTTCTGAATCTGTTTTTCTTAACATATTTTGATACAGTTGAATTTCTTTTATTTGACGTATAAGTAATGCTGACTTGGTATAATAAGAAACTGTTTTATTTTACATAATGAAGATTTGTACTCGCGTCATAATAACGTCATAATACGCATTTCTTCACGTCATTGCGAGTCGCCTCTGTGCAGCGTCAATAGGGAAATAGGATGTTAAATACTTTCCCAAGCTATAACCAAAAATGACAATTGGTGACACGATGGTTCGAACCCACTACATCTCAGGTGATAGTCGAGTAAGCTCACCACTAGACCATCGTTTTAAAACGGTAATAATTTCTTTAAAGCCGGTCCTAATCAATAAATTATTCTCTAGTTGCAGATGAGTAACATGAACATGAAGTAACATTGTATTAAAAAGGTTTATAAACCTTAGATTAACAGAAACAATTTTTTTATTTGAAAATTAGTTTAAAAGAATAATCCAGTCACATTGGTACCTCACATTACATCAAGACCCAGAAATCTCATAAAAAGACTACTGAAACACCTAAGCAAGGTTCCATAAAGGTTTTACTGGACTTAATCATCTTACCTAAAGCTGCTGAACGTTTCTGTGTTCCAGACTGTGAACATGGAGGACCTGGTGGACCTGGTGGACCTGCTGGACCAGCTTCACCTCTCCTACCTGGTAGACCACCTGGACCATAGCCCCCATCAAGACCTTTTAGACCTGGTAGACCATCTAGACCTGGTAGACCTGGTAGACCATCTAAACCACGTGAACCTTTTAGACCTTGAATCCCAGTTTCCCCTTGCAATCCTCTTGGACCCTTTGGACCAATAGAACCCACTGGACCTGGTTGACCCATTGGACCTGACAAGATAATAACAAGAAAGTTTGAAATTTAAACCATTAAAACGTACATATAAATTATAACAACATTCTTTTCAATCATTTTTCTGGCATGTTTCAAAACATATCGTGTGGCAATTCTGATAACCTCGATATGGTGTCTTATTCTTTAAACTTGAACAAATGTAAACCTTCGATATGTTGTGCTTATAATCTTTCTTGAACTGTTCACTTATTTTGGTAAGTCTTCAAAATGTTTCCTACTCCACTTGTTTAAGTACTTCCTCTTGTATCAACCGCTTTGTAATTAAGAAAACTTGAAACTGGTTTAGTGGTCTACTATTGCAAATCGGCTTCAAATCCGAATTTTCAGAAAAAAGCTTTAAGAGTTGAACAGATTTTTTACTTAACTTTAAAAAGTGTTGATTGGCAACAGACAAAGTAAACAATTAACAGGATTTTTCAATATCTAAGTCTTCCTGACAGCTTAAAGAGGAAACGCGTGACTTCACTCGATATATTGTCTTTTACCACAAACATCTCCCAACTTTAACCTAATTATTATGATGACCATAAGACCTACTTTTAGGTTTTAGTTTTAGTAATGTGTGTCATTTTATATGAGTAGAGTTAGCCAACAAATTGGTTTTATAAATTTGTCAATGTATTACACACATCTTTAGGCAATCATTATCTGAAACAAACAAAGAAACAGAATAGCGTTTTGATTATAGATACCTCATAGACAAAAATGGTACATTTAGGCACAGGAAGAATGATAAGAAATTAGTATCACTGACTTGTACGATCTGAGTCTATTACCAGACATATGCTGGAGTCAGACATGGATGCTTCTTGTCCTCATACTTATTCAATATCTACATTTAATTTTTTAGAAAGGTTGATGAGTAAGACCAGAATAAGCGGGGTCAATGTCAACAACCTGAGATATGCTTACACAACCGTCTTAATAGCAAAAGAAGAAAGCAAACTTCAAGCTAGCATTGATACAGTAAAATAGCATAGCAGTTAGGCGGTCAATATGACGATGACCAAAAACACTAACAAGACCGTAAAATTCAAAGTTGAAGATTCATGACTAGAACAGGTCCATTGGTCCATTTGTTTGAATACCTTGGCACACTTATAACTAAAGATGTAATAACAGTTTCTGAAAGGAAGTTAATATTTTGCATTGCTAATTTGTAGTTCAGCACAGTGACAACTATATACACATCAAGATAACTGTCAACGAAACTAAGACTGAAAGTCTTAAAGTGTTACATTTTTTCTATATTTGCTTTTATTTTCTGACGCATGGACTCCGACACATATGTTGAAGAATTTTATTGTTGGTGCCTGAGACGCATTGCAAGAATCAACTGGAAAGAAAAGCTCACAAATAAGTAGGTTTTAAACAAACTCAACAAAGATAGAAAGATTGAAGAACAGTCAACAAAGACAACTGGTCTTTCAATTCAACCAAACTTTGCTAAACGCCGATGTATAAGAAAATGACAACAGGCAAATGTACGTGGATCGTACAGACAGGGCAAGAGGAAGGGCCGATACATAGATGATTTGTGAGTAAAGATAATGTTTGCCATAATTGTTACACATAATTAGACTTTGGACGGCTTTAAACAGGCAGGTTTTTCATTTAAGCCTCTAAGTAAACAAAAAATGGCAACAAGTTGATAAATCATGGCACACAAAATAAAGACCTTGTATATAACATCTATATAAAGAGATTATGATTAACACTATATGTAAATTAATATATGTATATTATTTGCGTCTGATTATCAATATATGTCGATGTTATAAAGAACTATCAACTTTCTGATAATCTTACCTTGGGCTGCTGAACGTTTCTGTGTACCTGATTGTTGACCTGGTGGACCTGGTGGACCTGGAGGCCCTGGCGGACCAACTTCACCTTTTTGACCGGGGTGACCTCTTCGACCATAACTACCTGTTAAACCAGGAAGACCCCTGTAACCTGTCAAACCTGGTAGACCTGATGGACCTGATTCACCACTTAGACCGTCTACACCTGGTAGACCAACTGCACCGGGTCGACCTCTTGGACCCTCTGGACCTGATAAACCCTTTGGACCATCTGGACCTGGTGGACCAATTGACCCTGGTGATATTGTTTACAAAAAAGTATGAATTTATATAATAAAACAATCTATAATAGCAAGAGATAACAAACCGACATTGACTATGTTTATACACCTTATCCTGGGTATTGACTGAAAGACAGCTTATGGATTTATATAGTATACTTAATTGTGTATTTCTTCAAAATATGTCGACTTAAATCTAAGAAAATCCTCGAGACAAGATATGTTTAAGACAAAATGTTGCCCTTCTAAACAGGTGCATAGCTAGGGGTATGGAGACAAGCCCCCCATCCCCCACCCCCAGCTTGGAGATATAAATTATCTAAATACGTACCATTTATAATTCATTATGTCAAATATATACATGTATATTATTGTTGTTATATATCACCACAATTATTCGAACCATTTCGTGTGCGCTTTAACACCGCAATAGTTGAGCCAAAATCAACGTGTAATTAAATTAACGGAAATTTAAATCTGTATAGTAATTTTTAACTTGAAAATCAAACTGATGTATATATATATCAATTTGCGGCCATTGATTTATCACAATATAAGGTTATTACCCCTCTTCCAAATTGTGGCCTGTTTCTAAGAACATTTTTCATAAATCATTAGAACTACTTTAAATCCAATGAACATTTCGATACTTTCACTCCGCAATTATGCACGAGCTTTCCCTTCAGAATGGAGAAAAAAACAAATACATGTTATAACTAGTAGATTACTTTCAGGTTTTGCCCGGCGTTGCTCAAGCTAGTGATACAGAAAAGTGACGTTCCGCGAACAAGTAGAACAACTTGAGTTAGGTTATTATCTCTGAATGTTTGAAAAGTTTACCCAACTCTGACTCTTTTCTTTTGATGACATTCAAAGACCTAATTCAGTGTAATGAAAAGTGTGAATTAGACCTAGGTAAGAGAGTTGTGAAAGGATTGTATATACATTGACATCAATGGTTTTTCATAATTATAGCTCGACTTGACTGACTCATGACTTAAACATGCAATTGATTCTACAAGCAAGAAATTAAACGTGCGACTTTTTGCACGTTATCCTGACGTCATAACGACTCCCGAAAAAAGGCTGAAACCAACGGATTTAAAACAGGCTGGGTAGGATATTTAACACGGTCTAGTGGTATCGTTTGAATACTTGGTATGATATAAAAGCTGTGTTACAACCGCTTGAATGTTAGTTTGCATAATATTTTCCACCAACAGACGCATTCTGAAACCTAGAGAAAAAAAAATCAAGCGCAGATAATTAAAGCCTTGAAATAAAATGAATAAACTCCTGATTTTGTCACAGATCTGGTATATAAAGGTTTATATAACCTACCCGTCGTTCCTGTGGTCGTCTGTGTTGTTGTTGCTATCGTTGGATCAGTTGATTTGATCACATGTGCGACACACATCTGGTGAGATAATACAACTCATTGAGTGTTTTTTATATTTTTTAAACAAGCAACTAAAATCTTACAAAAGTTATAGGACGCCACAAGGAGTTTAGTCAAACAGTGAAAAAGTGGGTATTTAACTACTAAATTTAAACGAATACAAATGAGAGTTAGTTGACGTTTCGACTTAAGAGTCAAAGACATGGTCTCTCTCATAGGTGTCTGTGTATTCCCTTTCTTTCTTTTTCTTCTGGAAAATCTATTTTAAAAGTTAAATTTCCCAAGATTTTGGCAATGGCCTTATAGAACAACTTTTTAGACAAAGACTGATATCGGTCTGATAACATACATTTCTAGATTATGTCAGTGAAAACAGAGCAATACTGCAGAATTAGATATTTTGTTCTTAAAATGAATTCATATAAATGATGATATGTGTTAAATCTTTTAGAAAAAGAACACTTGAGTGAATAATACTTACCAAAAGTAAAGTTGTCACAATCATCATGATGACAGAGTTCTGGCAATGCCACAACGAATAAATGAGATATACAAATTCTAAGCTTATATAATTATCATTGAATAAATGTAGACATTAGTAAAAACCGGACGATACGAACGTGTCAGGGGTAAAAAAGGATACGTCAGCAAACAACAGTCCAGTGACATTTAAATGTCCATAAAGTCATGTCATATTATATCACATTAATACAAAGGTCCTAATGAAACTACAAGCAAAAACAGCTTAGATAAATTACCGTATTCAAGCTAGAAGTCAGACTGCATGAAAATATTAAATTGTTTGTTTTGCAATATAATTGGTACATTACGCTCAGATAACAAATGAGAGATGTTAGTTACGTATGGACACGTCAGCGTTGGTATGACAAAAACAACAGAACACGATATTCTGACAAATTGGATTCGTTACACCATTAATAAGATCATTATTTTGAATTACATTAAACAAAAGTAAAATTACATCGCTATGTCTTTGAAATATGTGACTATAATATCAGGTCAGAACATGACATTACGCTTTAAGTTAAGAAAGAGTTATTTCCCGTTTATCATCGTGATATTAATGGTAAGGATCAATTTAAAACATTCATGAAATCGGTTAGTAGGAAGTTAATGTTTCAAACAATAATATTTTATTTTCATGTTTGTTCGTTTGTTTGTAACGTTCTTTCGTTCGGTCAATTGTTAATGTACGTGTCGATGTTAAACGGTACTTCATGACATATTCTTAGATTTGATGCCATTCCATGGAAAATAGACATATTGTATTTTTGATTGGAGTTTTAGTTGTATCTCAACAATGTCTAACTTTTATTTTAGTACATAAGATATGCAGATATGATAATAACGGTTTTTGAGACAGGAACGATGAACGCTGGAACGCGTCAGGGCGGTATTTTGACCTTTGACCTCAATTATTTTGAAAACTATCATGACGCTTTACACTGACATGGTGATTTTTGTTTTCAGTAGGTCATTACCTTCCATTTGAGTACAATTTTTATGCACCTAACGTTAATAGTTTAGTAATTACCATGTTTTTCATAGAGCGGGGAAACTTCAATTTTCAAGCGCCCGGGAAAAAGGCACGGTGGGCTAAAAAAAATTGCACATTAATTTTTTTGTGTTTTTGAGACCCTTAATGACCATAAAAAGCAAAAAACAACAATTGAGCATCGAAATTCCGCGAAAATACGTATCACCAAGCACTATCTGGCTGATACACAATTCACCAAATATAGTCCGGCAGAACTTGAGTCCAAAATTCGCACCATTTTCAACTAGTTTTCAAATTGTATCCATTGATTTGACACAAACCTACTTTGTACCCCCATGTCATTTTGTTAATCTTAGCTACGCGTCTGACCATGTTTAAGCGTATTACGTATATTCTCTTGTTCCAATAGATAGTCTTCACCTATTAAGCTTTCCAAAGATTCATACAGGCCATTTGTAAGCCTCGGGTGTTTATTTCTATTACGTCAAACTCAAATGGCTGATCTATACAAATATTAGAATATAAATAGAATAGAAATCTTTTAATTGTCCAAAAAGGCACATTTTTGTTGATTTCCACATAAACATAATAGTAAAATATGCATGGCTATATTTCTACAGTAAAACATTCATTCAGGTCAGAACTCACACATACAATATATAGTTTTGCGTTTCTTTCACTATATATATATAATTCACCTGAACCTGTTCCTGGTGCGGTGACAGCTATTACAGTGTTGTTCTTCTACTAGAATATATATATATAATCAGAGCAAATAACAACAAATGGGCTGCTTGGCACCGTGCCATTATGCAATTTTTAAGTTACCTATGCTTTTGTGTTTGTTTTCGTATTTACTGTATTTATTTATTTATTCATTATGTTTCGTTTTAGTCAGAGAATGATATTCCTTTTTGTTCACAATTGAATGTCTTCAAAAATAGTACACAGGAAGTAGTGTTGTTGTCAAGAACATCTTTGATGACGTTATTTCCTTTTTGTTTTTGTTTTAGTTAAGAACGGAGGTATCTTTAGGCC
>JAUUEB010412304.1:0-12077 GCA_032362205.1 Clione limacina
GAATTGCGTACTGGCACTTTTAGAAAAATGTCCGTTCAACATGACTTTGGTGTGAATCAAGACAGTGGAACCTTGATCATGCTACCGATGGCTATTTTAAGCCCACTGTCTATTATTAGTTAGGGAACCTAATCCTGCTTCCGAATCATGGTGTCGTTATACTCTGACGTGATTAATACCGCTGTAATCGCGCACTCTCTATTAGAGTGTCAAGAGACGCACATAGACCAGGTAACGTTGTGTTCTTCATTTTGAGGAGAGTCCGTTCCTTTCGTATAATGAAGATTCAAAATCCAAGCATCTCTTTTCTTATGTGCTCCTTGTTGGCATATTCATTCTAAATTCGGTCGTAGATGCGCTTGTATCATTCGTGGACTCAAATATGCTGTGTTGATGCGAATCGATTGACACAGTTCCCCCGTCCTTGACCTTTCGGTGTTAAATGTCAAAATTGCTTTTTGTCTTTTTTCCTTTTCTAATAAGTTGTAAAATATTAAATTCTATTTATTCTTGTGGGGTTCCGCTTTTTTAAAGAAGCTCAAAAGTTGAAAATCTGTGCTTAACGAAGTGAATTCAGTGCATTTGAGTCCACGAAAGGTTCATGTGCGCCGCCAAACTTAATTAAACCATTTTTTTTTTAAAATTAAGATTCAGAGTTCATTAATCTGCCATTGATCATTAATTTAAGAGGAGGTTTGACATATCCCCGATAAAAATCCCGAATATTGAACTCATTAAAATCCTGAGATCACTTCAAAGCAATGTAAAACCATTTTTCAAACCAATAAGGTGTCATCATTAGGCTTTTTATATGATAATGAACAATTGAGCGAAAACTTGATATGATAAAAATATCAGTTGTCTGAATATTCCAGGAAAATCGCCTAATTGTTCTCCGTTTAACAAATGAGAAATCGGTTCACATCCAGTTCTATAGAGTTTTACTTATCAGATGATAGACTGTTAATAATGACATAATGCTTTTTGCAAACCTAGTACAAGACTGAAAAACGATTTCACACAAAAAATGTTAAAATAATTTACTAGATTGATTCTAGAAGAACTAACCAGTAAACCTGTTCTATCACCATATACTTTATACCTTATGCTTGAGCTGCAGAACCTCTTATTTTGTGAATTGGTCTGAATCGTGGTAACTGACAACCTTAATTTTACAAAAGTGTTATGTTCGTATCATCAAGTCATAATGAATTAATATAATAATTTAAATTGCGAACTAAGATCGTTGTCACAGGTATCAACAACATAATTCCTATCGTATTTTGTTTTCATACTTTACTATTCAGCTCATACATTCAACCTTACGACCGATAAAAAGCAATGATATAACTCCCCCATTTTATCGAAATTGTGCATTGAAAAGATCAACGACATTGATTATTTAAATGAATTCGTACCAACAATAAATACAAAATACAAAGCAGAGTTTGCGCCATTTTACATTTTCAAGTACCAACAATAATCCCTTATAAAGCAATGTTACAACCTTATTTGGATTTTTTCGAATTTAAACTCCATCTTCAGAATCTGTTAATACACACGAAATATAATTCCTTGGTTTTAAGAATTAAATTATATGGATATACATGATAAAAATTATATTGTTTGCTAAGAAGGACAACAATGATATTATAC
Source organism: Clione limacina (assembly GCA_032362205.1). Lineage (NCBI taxonomy): Eukaryota > Metazoa > Mollusca > Gastropoda > Pteropoda > Clionidae > Clione > Clione limacina. The sequence continues at coordinate 1,657 of JAUUEB010412304.1, forward strand.
TCATGGTAAACCTTTCACAACAGTTAACATACGCTACTATGTGATGGTGTGTGTGCTCTACATATTTGTCTCATGTTTTAAAGCTTCTTATGTCATTTAAAGGTCATACTACTTTTGCTGATGGGGCTTTAACGCAGACATAACATGACACAATGTACCCTCACTTTCTTTGGAGAAGTATTTCGGTCAAGCAGTCCTTCTCCAATATCGAAATCGAAGAGGACTGCTTAGCCGAAAGAGACATGAGTATAATCTTTAAGTAACATAACAATAAAATGAAAATTCAGTAACAGCTTTATGGCGAAAGAATAAGCCTTTCGAAGAGTAAACCTTCTCTTGTTTATAAATAGTCTTTTTGACTTGATTTTGAGGCAATACATTTAACATTGTTTGTTGATATATTGACGGAACAGTTTCAAGGTAACAACTTTTGATCTATTTTGTTCTTATTACAGGATAAAATGTGTATGTGAAATTTTAATTCACTGTTTGGATATTGTAAAAGCCGGTGTTTTTTTTTTAATTAAGAAATAAACAAATCAAATCTGTCGTCGAGGAAGCAAGAGCGTTACACAAATCATTTTGCTTTGAGAAAACCGAACATATAATATAATATAAAACCGAGTTATGTTATCAAAATTCATGTCCATTTTGTCAAACTAAGATTTGCGTATTAATATAACCATTAAAAGAAAAACCTCGTGTCTCTCTAATTGTGAAATAATTTCAAGATTACAGTTATCTTTAGAATTTCACTTTTTATGCAAAGACAGTCTTATTATAACCGCAATCAAAATGTAAAGTGTTATTTCCACAGACTGTAGCTATAATATAATCAATTTCTTTTTTAGTTTTGTACTTGGTTTCAAGACGCAACACATTGATTGAAAAGGTTGATATTTACTTTTGAGCTCAATTGAAGGTCACGGATATAATTTTGTTGTTTGATGCCACACACTATGGAACATAAATAGATATATTCCCATTTGTATTTGGTATTAAAAAATAACGTTAGCTATAGATAAACATCTTTCATGGTTAGTTTCAAGGTCATTTATTACCATCAGACCTGTATTATTGAAAAGTGTTAATGACGTGTGCAGTTTGAAGAGAACAATTTTTGAAAATCCTCCTAAAATAATTTTTAAAGCTTAGCTTGCCAAGAAACTCTTATTTTATTACGTCATTCAAAAATGAACACAAATTGGTCCTCTCCCCCAGTCATACAAATATTGTGTTCTCTACTTTATTACATTTAATTTTAAACCTCCAGACACACAACCTGCTCGCTTAAGTTACAAAGAATTGTCTCTAATTATCAAAATAAGCATCTGCAAATTCTACGATCAATGCTAACAAAACTATTGTTTATTTATAATCATTCAATTAACGATGTGCAAAAAAAATGTCTTATATGGAAATGAAAGTGAACAATTTTTTTGCGAGCTCAAATATCAATATTAAGTTCAGTTTCTAGGTCAAAAAGATGTTTAACAATGTGACCTTATTTTCTTTGTTTTTAACTTGAGGATCATCTTCATGTTAAAGTTGACTCGAGTCTCTACACAATATCAATAATTATTGATATTTCGATAACAGTTGAAATACAACACAACTAAAATGATTGCCGGTTTAGGAGCAAGGCAAATACTCACTTTTATTTTACAACACAAAGATGATGAGTGAAGCCATGTAACTGATAGTTTATAACAAAAAATGCAATACGCCCGACATGCTTCTGAAGCACTATTTATGTTTTGTTCATGTTTTATACAGCTTAACAGTAAAACATGTACAGTTTGCCTATTTTGGAGGACAAACGCAATCTTGATATGTAAATATATTGGCCTATATGAAAATGTGCAGCACAGTTGGCCTTTACTGCATGGTGTAGAAAGATGTACATTATGGTGTTAAACAATTTTAATATAGGGTTATTTTACCTTTATATATAGGATTCCATAAATGTTCACACTTAACAGTCACGAACTGGCGAGTGAATCCCTTGGGAGAACACATTATTGTTCAGATCCAATAAACGTTCAATAACTACATGATTACACCTTCAAATCAAGTAAGTGTTCGATAATTAACCGATAACATCCAAATATCAGTCAAACGTTCCATAATTACCACATTACATCCCACAAAAAAATAAACGTTCATTAATCATTCCAATTAAATAGGACATCTTTTTTTCCTTCTGAAATACACCCTAATAAGAAGCAAGGACACCTTTAACAAAGCAACTATCCTCTCAATTAATTACATTATTACACCCTAAAAACAAATAAACGTGCGATAGTTACTCGATTACACCCCCACAATAAAATTAACCCACCTAGCACCATTTAATACCGGAAATCCACGGGTCGTGTGCTTTTTAGCGGACACACTCAGTGGAAATGATGTGCTTTCTTTCTCACAAAAAAATTAAGTTCTTTTTCAAATTCATTCAAGAGTTTAAAAACGTTTTATCTTTGTATCCAGAAAACTAAAGTTAAGAGCGTTAACATAGTCGGTACAGCCGTGTTGGCGCTAGTATTTCCTGTTTGATTATTGATTAGTTGTAAATTGTGTTAGCTTCTTTTTATTATATGCAAACATAGGCGTTCATTAGTTTTAAATTAAATCTCCATTTTTTTAAATTAGCTCGAAAACAAAAGATTGACAGTTCCGTTTTGTTAGCACTGTTTATGGTGCAAATTAAATTAAAAAGGGACTTTAATCCTACTTACAGGGGTGTGTTGGCTATCACGTTGCCCGTGTAGTTTGACCCCGGTTTTAAAGGTTGTAAATTGCCTTCATTGCAATGATTGAAGATGTGGTGATACATTCTGCGCTGTTTGTGCGTTCCATGTTTTTTTACTGTTCCGCTAGAATGAATATAAAGACATTAGATAAGGAGTGAAATGTGAATTAAGTTTGATTTGATGGACTAAATGACAAGGGTGATTCTTGTTTCACCAATTTCTGGAATTGTGTGGATTTTTTCTTTTTAAATCAGATATGAAGACAAACATTTATAGAAAGCACATAGTCAAGTTCCTTTTACTTCCGGTGTGAACAATTCTCTATCTCCAACAATATGATAACACGTAATATTATGATGTGGGCTTCTTATTAAAAACATTAATTCGAACGTCACAACCAAACATGACGCTTAGCATAAGAAGAAGAAACAGAAATATGGGATCATTTCATTTCAAGTTACTGCATGGTGAATTTGTTGACAGTAGATTGTGCTACACAATTTATCAATCTACAAGCAATTTGACATCGTGATAGTCTAGCAAGTTCGTGTAATGCCCATATTGCAACAACAAAATATGCTCGGTAAACACCGCTTATTTTATTGTTACATTCTGAGCGTTAACCTCTTTATGCCAGTATATGTTGATATCAAATGGTTTGTAGCCTGATATGTTGTTAATATTCAAATTTATAAGTCTCACAACTTATTCCTAACCATAGCTGCATTCAATATTTGAAAATTTAGATTCCACACTTTATCAAACTGAATCACTTTCTAGCCTTTGTATCGATACTTGAATACAATTTTGAAACAAAAATAAATTGTGTTAGAAAGTGTAGAATAGTATTTCATCTACTCTGTTTGTGTTAGAAAGTGTAGAATAGTGTTACATCTACTCTATTTGTGAAATATGCCTACTTATGTTTGTGGCATTAGTTTATTCAACTCTAGTTACTAGCGTTTTTACAAGACCATGTTAAGATGTGTACAATAATTGCTTGTGTAATTATGACACCACATTTCGTTATTTTTTGTATTTTTTAGGTAGAAATTATCTCTTTGTGTTGTCATATTATGTGAAAGGACGTGTTTAATTTGCGGCACTAAATATTGATTTATTATTTGTGGCACCATCACCAGTAATAGGTTGCGACAGGCTAAGTTAAAAGTAAATATTATATCTCATGTGTATTTGACAATGGGAAAACGCCTTTTCAAAGTTTAAGAGTACAACTGTTTCATCAACCAGAATACTCAAACTTCAATGATAAACAATTATTCGCTTTGATAATATTATGACACAAGCGACTTATTGATATGCAAGACAGCAGTATTAAGTCTTTGTTTTGCAATAATTACACTGTCATTCCATTCCTGTCAGTGTATCATATTAAACTGCAAATGCATTTGTAATGATTTCTGTTAAAGCTTAAACATTGAACATACATAAAGGGTTCATCGAATGTGTTTGATTTTTAAAGACAATTTTTCTGTTAGTTTTCAAAATATTCATATCTGGTTTATGAAAGTTTCAATAAAATGCCTCGTTAATATGAAGTTTTAATGAAACACATTTTGTAATTTGGTGCTGCGAATTTAACTCAATGTCACTTTTAGTGCCGCAAATAATTATATTTAAAATGTATGTTTAGTGCCGCAAAGTAAATATTTCCTTTTTTTCCCGACAGGTCGAACAATGACGACGCTGGCATCAAATCTAAAAGACAAGGCGTTCGTCGGGTGGTCCAGCTTCCAGGACAGAATCCGTGACCCAGTGGCACAACGCCGCCTGGTTCTCGTCATCGTGTGCATCGCTCTGCTGCTCGACAACATGCTCTACATGGTTATTGTTCCCATCATCCCTCAGTATCTCACAGAGCTGAACGAGCACAACGCTAAACACGAGACAAAGTTCGTATACAAGTATTACAACGTCACCGATGGTACTAACTACGTGGAAGGCGTGACCGACAGTTACGTCCTGGCACACAAAGCCGCCAAAACTGGAAACCTTGAAAATGGAGCTGTAGTAAATGTACCACATGAAGCAATCCTGGCAACCAACGACACTAGACATTTAGACTTACATAGGGATAACCGAATCTATTTACTAAAGATCCCTGTACCTCCCCCACCAATATCTTATGGTGACGAGGGTATTATTATAGGGGTCTTGTTTGCTTCAAAAGCTATTTTCCAGCTGGTGGTGAATCCATTTACAGGAGGATTGATTGACAAAATAGGTTATGACATTCCAATGATGATCGGATTAGCAATTATGTTTATTTCTACTACTGTATTCGCTTTTGGTAAAAGCTATGCGGTTTTATTTCTAGCTAGGTCGCTGCAAGGGGTTGGATCTGCTTTTGCTGACACATCAGGTCTTGCCATGATTGCTGATAGATATACTGAAGAAACAGAACGTACAAAGGCGCTTGGTATAGCCTTGGCATTCATTTCTTTTGGGTGTCTTTTCGCTCCACCTTTTGGAGGTATCCTTTACGAATTTACTGGTAAAACAGCCCCCTTTTTGATCCTAGCAGTGGTGTGTCTGCTGGATGGGATCCTGATGGTGTTAGTGATGAAACCTGTACGTTTGGAGAGGTCTATGTTGACCCGTGAGGAACGACCCCCAGGTACTCCAATCTACAAACTTTTACTTGACCCATATATTGCTGTGTGTGCTGGAGCTTTAGCCATGTCCAACGTGTTTCTGGCGTTTCTTGAACCAACAATATCTCTTTGGATGAAAGAAACGATGAACGCTGATGAGTGGCAGATCGGCTTTGTCTGGCTACCAGCTTTCATCCCTCACATTGCCGGCGTGTACCTCACAGTTAAAATAGCGAAGAAATACCCACAATACCAATGGGCCATGGCAATGGTAGGTCTGATACTTGAAGGCGTTTTCTGTTTCTTCACCCCGTTCGCTAATAAATTTTTCGTCGTTATATTCCCAATAATGGGCGCCTGTTTCGGCATTGCCTTGGTAGATACAGCTATTCTACCAACACTTGGATACTTGGTAGACGTGCGTCATGTCAGTGTGTATGGAAGTGTTTATGCTATCGCCGACATATCCTACTCATTAGCCTACGCTATTGGTCCTATTGTGGCTGGAAGCATTGTCAGTTCGATCGGTTTCACGTGGCTTAACGTCCTCATATTTGTAACGAACTTAGCATATGCACCACTTTTGTTCCTTCTCAGAAATATTTACATGTACAAGCCGTTTGACAACGACGCCGAGGTTCTTATTGACTCTGACGACCCACCACCAAAGGGATATAACACCTACATCCAAAATGGTGGTGTAACAGGCAAACCGGAAGTGTTGCAAAATGGTGGTGGTGATGACTTCGCAAATCATCTAAAAATAAGCAATAATAAGAAAAGCAACGAAATTGACTGTTATCCACCGCCAACAGAGCCAGAGTACGTATATAGCAAGGAAAACACTCACAATTTTTACAATCAATTTCATTGATGAAGTACGAGTTAGACTCTAGATAATCGTTTTGGTATTCCTGGTATCAGTTCAATGTATGCTAGTTTAGAATAGAATCAGAACCGGTCGAAAGTTCCTTCAATCGATAAAATCATGGTTAGGATAGAGAACAGGCGGTGATGTTTTAGTCAATTAAAAGGGGGCTAATCGCAGTCCTATTTTGTATTTAGTGTCGCACCGAAAGTGTGCAAAAGCTAGTGTCGTTGGTGAACTTTACAATCCATGTAGTTATTTTTTTCAGTGTTATCGATTGCTCCTTTTGGGAAATTTCCAGAAAAATTTCTTGTACTACATAACACCGTGCACTTTTGGGGGAAGTACCCAAGCTTATCGACCATGGTCGAGCTCGGAATAGTCTTCAAAAGATGTTTATTAGAGCATAAAATGAATGATCCGTACCAATCGAAAGACTCTGCTTCCGGCTCCTATAAATGGATCAGAACTGCATCACTATGTTGAGAGATTCAATAACCAAGACCTTTCAGAAGATCTCCATCGATGACGTAATGCGCATAATCCATAAATATTGCACAAAAAGCATTCCTCCGACGATTTGATAATAATACCAGTGGTGATCCATAATAGTGACGAGACTGACATTATCGGGATAGGGTCAAGGTCAAATGAAGAAAGTTCCTGCTGATATCAGATCATTCATTCAATTGGATTTGCACAACGCATAATCCAATAGTAACGGCGAGGCATAATGTCCGTTTCATACAGTGTGGTATGGATTCCAACATAAAGACACTTCATGGTCATGGAACACACATAGTATCCTTCATGCAATGCAAATCGTAATCAGAATGAGCTGAACTCGTTGCAAATACTACTGGAAGAATCTCACTGAAGAATGTTTATAAAAGAATATTGTGTATGTTGCTCATAAAAGTTGAATTACACTACTTCAATAATTAAATTAATACTTCTGTTTGTCCTGAAAGTTAGAAAATAATCTCCATTTGTTTAGTTTGTAAATGTCATACAAACAAATTTGTATATATAGTATGTGTTATTGCCTGCTAGGCTACGACAAGGCTTAATTTCAGCTATTTACAAAGGCATTGGTGGTTTGAATCTCATCATGGTTAATATATCTCATTCTGAGTCAAAGTGTAATAAGATTTTGAATTAAGAAAACAATTCACAAGAATGTCTTTTTCAAACAACTTTAATTGCTGATTTGATTTTATTTTCATTACTTTAAGACAACAGACTTAAATGTTTCTTCTATTTCTCACCATTCGGACTATTCAAGTATGAAAACAATTATGTTCCTATTATCCACAAAAAAGCTAAAAAAAAAACATAAGCTTAAATTGCATAGTTTATGTAAAATTTCAAAAATTAAATGATATAGTAAATGAAAATAAATCTATGAATATTTGTTGAAATCAAGAAAATCAAACATCCAGACATAAATATTTTGAGTGGTTCAATTGATCAGAAACTTGTCTTTCAAGCGAGGAAAATAAACCAAAGACACATTTGTTTGATTGGTTCAAACACGTGTAGTAAAAACTTCTTTTACGTCTTTAAAATATGTATTTAGGTCATTGAATGTGTGTCGTGATGTTTATTTCTGGTCAAGATATCCTTTGCCCTCTTGTGTTCATGGTGTACTACAGAGGGATATATTTGGAGATGAATGCGAATATCTGTGATAACGAAGGGTGAAGAAGGACACCAGCCGGAAGTCTGATGAACGGAAAAGGATTTTTGCTGAGAACTAGATGCTTGTAAATGTCTTTCCTTTTTTCCTAATCAAACCTTTCATCCTGTATTAGTACGTACCATAAAAAGAAAGAAACGTCATTTTTATAAGATCAATGATAATTAATTAGAGGTTATCACTGTTGTTAATAATATCCCCTTTTAGAACAACTAGTATCCCTGAAGAATTGAGATTAATGTTCCTTATTGTTTATATAATTTTGTTTATTTCATGTCTTAAATCAAAGTTTTGGGTACATCCGGTGATTATTTATGTTGGCGTCCTTAATCAGCGCTTTCATTCGTCGTCTCATTATCTTAAATATCTTTTTAGCTCAACATACAATAATATGTCTTCTTTCATCATGAAAAAGGAAAGGGTTGTAATCTTTAAAAAGTAGAATTATATTGATTTTGTGTTCGACAATTTTAATTTTTCAGTTTCATGAATTCCGCTTTTCAATGTCAAAACCCATCATCATTTGATTCAAAACCTAACGCGGCTGAAACAAAGGAGGTAGAAATTACAGGAAAATTGAAAAAGGTTATCCTTGAATATTTCTGAAAATTGTCTTTTTTGTAGAACGGGTACATTCAAAAGCTGGCGATTCTTCTTGTTCATGAGGTTTGTAAATTCAGAAACTGAAGATTTAGTATTTGTCAATGAATGGAAGAACTGTTGACGGCATGAAGGTCGGGTTGATGGACGATTGTTTTACGACAGATATTCGGAAAAATTGGTTAAATTGAAAGATTTATAGATGAATGAATGGATGGCAGGATTGATGGATCAATGGATTAATCCTCGTCTTTGGTTTAATGGTGTACAAATAGATACATTGAAATGTTACACGTGATTGTATTTATGTTTATCTGATATAGTTTATTTCATTGAAAAACACGAGGATCATTTTAATTGTAGGATTTGTAGATATATTTATAGATATGTAGAATATGTCAACTTAAATATTTATGAATATAATCAAATTTATGTTTCAGTTGTTCTTTCTCTTTGAAAATAATCTTTCTTATGCTCGAATATTGACATAAATGCTCTGAAGTGAAACTGTGATTAATGGTAAGAGTGAAAGAAGATGTTACAGCCATATTTTGTTTTCATACTTTACCCGATGTAAGGATGTAAGGACTTTGATGAGACATCTTACCCTTTTCATCTTAAAAAAGTGATTTATTTATAATTTACAAATATTCTCTATCATGAAAAAATCTTTATGTTTGTCAAAGGACACTGTATAATTGAAGTCTGTATTTGTCCTGGTACGGTAAGTTCAATGTTTATTGTGCAGTATTTTCGCTATATTTCCTTACAAATAAAAATGGCGGTTAGCTATACTTATTTCTTGTAAAACAATGAAGACAATGGTTCATTTTTCTATACACGATTTAAACATTCAAGATGTTTAAAAGTTAACCCAGTTAAAGCACACGCCTTTAAAAGATTATAATACAAAATCCAATTGATTTTACGAAAATCGACAGATAAATAGTCGTAAATACAAAGACGCTATCTACAATCGACCTGTAAATAAGGTCATGATAACAGAATCATGTGCCCTGGTAAGTTATTTTTAGCATACTCTTCACATGACTATAGAGACAGTATTGATCTCTAGACTTTAAAAAAACTGTCAATTTGTAATAATATGCTCCTCGGTGTTATGCAACTGAATTTTTTGACAAACTAAAATGAAATTATTTGCTAAAAATGCAATATTGTTTATTTAAGTCTTTTACCGTGTTGAAAACATATAGTTGTCATAAGTTCCACTAAACTCACACTCAGTTTACGTGAACTCAAAATAAATATAGCGAAATTATGTTTCTTCCATTTTTACCATGCCAAATGGAAAAATTTAATGTTTTTGAATTAGCTGCCGAGAGGATTTAAAATGTTTAAATCTTCTTTATGGTTGGTAAAAGTACATATTCTATATCAATTAATTTATCTGTCATTAATTCATATATTCTATCTTTCATACATCAATAAATTATTTAACTTATCAATTAATCAAACAATTTTCACATTCTTCCATTCATTGATGTATTTTTCAATCATGCAAAAACTCATAATTACATTGATTCTCATTTCCTTCGTGTATTTATTGATAGAATGCTACATTAATTCAAACAATCATATAATTATTTATATATCCATGTAGATATGACGAATGTTTGTGTTGAAAAATAGGTTTTCTCTATGCTTTACGGTTGTGTGTTTGTGATTTACAAAAACATTTAGTTTTAAATCACCTGTTATTATAATGTCACTCTCTATATTGACGCAAGCACATACATTATCGCTTGCAAACACATACCTCGGATGCGAGATGGCCCCGGTTCGAGTCCAGAGGTCGTATGATAGGAGATTAATTGTAAATTGTCTATTGATAGATAAGTACAGTTCACAGTAAAAAATGTGTGCAC
>JAUUEB010412526.1:0-12076 GCA_032362205.1 Clione limacina
GTGGAGACAATATCAAATAATGACTTAGTAGTTGACGAGGCGTTGATTTTAGACTCAAAATATAATTTCTTTGATTTCCTAATAATATCATTCATTAAGTAGTATGAAGGTTAGTCTAGGGGTTATTTGATAATTCATACTCTTCCCACGACTTTAAAAATCCCATATTAATTTTAAAAGGTCTCTAAATACCTAAGGTACGGACCTTTGGGGTTTTCTGAAATTTTCATTTGTGTTGCTTGTTAAAATAATTTAAAAAAAAACGATAATTTGTTTTAATTGCCATCTCTCAAGCAATGACTCCATTTCAAAAACAGATCTTCAAACACCGCCCTTCTTTCTTTGCACACCAGCATGAACATTTTCCCCGGAAGGTAATTCTCGTCTTCTGCTCAGCTGTTTTTCACTGCCACTTTTGAATACTTGTGATGATACAATTGCAACGAGAATGAGCGTAACGACCAAATTGACGAAGGGGGGGATGGACCTGGGTTTTTAAAGGTAGTTTCCTTCAAGAGGAGAGTAATTTCGCGAAGACTTTGCAGGAGTGTGTGTGTGGGGATGATATCAAAAGTACATTTAAAACTTTAGGGGATGATTGGTCTTTCGAAACTTTCTTCTTTATTTTACTCTTCTGCTGAGCTGATTCTAAGAGGTAGTGCCAGGTGTTTACAACTTTTAAGCTAATAATATTTTTTGTAGAAATTTTGAGTTTTTCACTGCCACCTTTGAATATTTTTTATGTTAAAATTGCAATGAGGGGGAGCGTAACGACTAAATCGACGAAGGTTGGAAGGCGTCTGGGTTTCCTTCTAGAGGAGAGTATTTGCGTAAGACTTTGCAGGACTGTGTAAGGGTGTGTTTAATATCAATAGTGCATTTAAAACCTTATGGGATGATTGGTCTTTCGAAACTTTCTTCTTCATTTTCTTCTTCTGCTGAGCTGATAGAGGTAGTAATACCAAGTTTTTACAACTTTTAAACTAATAATATTTTTTCACTGCCACTTTTGAATATTTGTGATGATAAAATTACAATGAGAGGGAGCGTAACAACCAAATCGACGAATTGAGGGAGTGTTAAGCTACCCAAAATTCTAGTTTAAGTATAATACCCATCATCAACAACTAACTTCTTTTGCGCTTTAATTACATTATCAAGAAAATTACGTTATTTTTATTTTTTCAAAAATACTTGTCTTATATTCGCATATACTCAAACAATGGTGATATTTTAAAAAATAGGTCATGAGATCCACAAGAATTTCTATACCTTTTCAAACTCTGTGCTCACGCTAGAATAGCAGAGATACAAAATTCACCTTGAGAAAGACAGTAATTGTTTTTTGAATAGTTTGAACGACACAATTAAGTTCTTAAATAACGTGTATTTTTGTCATAATGAACGGGATTGTTTTGATGGTTAGCTTTGACTTTAAAAAATTGATCTTAGAAGTGTATGTAATGCATAATTTGATATTTTGATACATTCCACGGAAAGTATAACAATCGCATACTAGTAAAGGTTTTGGTTGAATTGAAAGGTCTACAGTATCTTGCAATGGTTAGCCTTCATAATAATAAACTTAACTAAATCTTATTTTCAATTGTAGAATATTTAAAAATAACGTTCTTTTATCTTGCAGAACTTCCAAAATGATGATGCGTTATCATAAGACAAAAAAGAGGAAGGAGGAGAAAATCATTAATGAAGTCATGCTTAACTGGTGTGCACGGGTGGTATAGATATATTATGTTCCTTATCTCTTTTTTCATTTACGTAAAAACATCATCTATCCAACGATGTAATTTGCTCTGTCATAGCCTCATGTTGTGAGCTCAGTCATTGTGTCTAACTTGTGATCAAAAGTGTTTACCACAAATGCTTTGGTTATGCATCAGCACAGGAAACCTACCAAATTTAACGATCGTAGAGCGTACATCTTTTTTTGTTACTTTGACGCGACGTCCTTTAATTTTTTGCTCCTCGTGAATTATCTTTAAAAAATTGCGTTTTTTCCTTTGTTTACCTTTATGAAACAGATAATATTACTCTCATTTTTCCACGCACAATAACAAAGTGTAAGGGTATATTCTCTTCTTGTCTGAGTATCTGTGAGGCTGTATGTGTGTCTGTTTACGCGATAACTTGAGTAATTTTGCTCGGATCTCTTTAATTTTTTGAAGGATGATAAAGACCAAGAATTTCTGTTGATCAAAAATATGTTTGGAAAATTGACGGAGTTATCATTCTTTTTTTTCAATAATATGTTCTTTGTTAATTGGCAAAAACATGCTGTTGTCACATCTTTACAGTTAAGAAACTGTAATATTGCAAAGAGGTTCTTCTAGTGACTTTCTAAAATCAGCTTTCACAATTTTTGAATAATCACTTTAACAACAGAGTTATGGCCCCTTTGAGTATTTTTCTATATGTCTTTGTTAATTGTTTGTGAACATGCTGTGATTCCATCGTCAAAGATAGATATCCGAAATCTTGCACATAGGCTTAATTTGTGCTGTAGTCTTATGTTTTTAAAACAAAACAGTTTTAAAAGAGATATGTCCCTTTAATGATTTTTATGTACGTTATTTAGACAGTGGACGCATAGCTGGGAGAAAGACCCTGAAATATTGCACACATGTTCTTCCAGGGACCTTGTAAAAATATTTTTCTCACATTTTCAGAGTTATGGCCCTTGATTTGTTTGCTATATGTTATTTGTTAATTGTGTCTGATGTGCGTGGTTGCACTCTCTACGAGTACTAATTTTTCTAGTTAGTTCAATAATATTGAGTTTGCATTGATATATTTGCACATATCTATTTTCGCAAGTATCCCTCTGCTTATTTTTCGATGTATTTTCTAGTTGTATTCTTCCTGTAACTCGTTTATTTGAATGTTTTGTTGTGCGCATATCTACAATCCCTGTTCCTGAGCAGAATTAACTTAGGAGACAAATAAAAGGTTCCCTGTCTGATTACAATATGTATCCAAACTTTATACTGATTTGACAGACATGCTTTGAAGGAATTTCTAAATCTTGGAACAGAAGATGGCGTCACTCAGATAAGCTCGTACATCTTATATCTGTGCCACTCACTGTTTGAACAGTTGACCTGTGACATGTGGCAGTAGTAACAATCCGAAGAGACAAGGTGACATATCTGGTTGAGGAATGTCTATAATAAAAAAAAATCATGAACTGTCTGGTAGTGTGAAGAAGAAATGGGATTGAATTTGTTAACGGTCGGACCAAATCAACAGCTAGTCGATCTCTTAGCAAATGGTCTGATAATCTTTGGCATGCGGTTTGGGCTCAAAAAGTGTAGTGACAATGTTCAAGTTTTAACTGTTTATTCAATTTGAAATTCCACAAGCTGTCTAACTGTTTGCTTAGATTCTGTTGTGTATCAACCTGTTGGATTAAAACATAAAAAGTACATCTTCTTTAGACTTGAAATAAATTCATACCCTGTTGACGTCAGTTGTTATAAATTTGTTTGAAGATATGTCCTACTTACTTACTTACTTACTTACTTAATTACTTACTTACTAACTTACTTACTTACTTACTTACTTACTTACTTACTTACTTACTTACTCACTCACTCACTCACTCACTCACTCACTCACTCACCCACTCACTCACTCACTCACTCACTTACTCACTTACTTTCTTACTTACTACGTCCCGGACCAATTTATTCTTGTTCTTCTCTAGTTCTCTCTGTCATCCATTGCTGCATTGATCGGGCTCCTCATTGTGGCATTCAATTTCTTGCTGGTCGACATATGTCCTGTATGGTATAAGAGGTTAAAATGTTAGGTATATATGTTAGGTCAATATGGAACACAGTGAAAATTTGACATCAACAGATAAAAGTGAAAAACACCTATTAACTTTAGAGGCTCTGTTTATTAGAGAGAAAAAACCTTTTTGAAACACCCAAAACACTAAAGAAGACTACAAAACTAGAACATTGAGGATTTCTTTCTGATAATTGTATTATAATTGTCATTATGCACTTATGTGAAACCCACCATTATGGGATTGTAACTATTAAGTTATATGTAATCCGAAAAAATTAACATTGAATTCAAGATTTTTCTATGAAATTCGTTGGATCCATAATAATATATATATATGGAATTGACAATTATGTATGGGGCAAGATGGCACACGGATAATACCTTATGATAGAAAGTGTAAAACATTTGGTAATAGCGATGGATGGATTGGTGGATGGATTGACGAATGGATGGATTGGCGGGAGAATGGATGGATGCATGGATGCATGGATATATACATTGATGGATGTATATTATGGATTTGCATATGTATGGCGAGGTAAATGTATAAATGCAGAGATCATTGAATGCACAAGTAAGTTCGATGAGCGTATTGTGAATTAATGGTTGTACGATTGGATGAATAGTTGGTTGAATTAACGTAGCAATGGTGGTTGGTTGGATTGATAGATATTATATTTTGTTATTCGTTGTTAAATATATTCATTTATTCGACAGTGTTATGTATTTTGTTTTTACAATTTAACAAGCATAAATATAGGCACCGAGGTTTTCAAAAGATGTTTTGTACTGTTTTGTATATGTGGTAAATCTTTTAAGATTTCACAATTCAATGGACAACACACTTATTGATCTACGATTTAAAAATTCAGTAAAAGTAAATCAGATAACATATTGTTCGTGATCTATCATGCTATTCGGAGACATGCCGAACACTTGAACAAACAATTGATTAACCTTTCGTTCGAAAAACATAATTTTATATTTCAAATTGGCCTAACTCAGGAGACCTGAGACTACGGTTTCAAAAAGATAAGTAAGGAAGAATATCATATCCCAGTCTTAATAAAGTTGTTCATTATTTATGACACATGTTTAAGAACATAAATAACAAAAGGAAAAAATGTCAACATTTCCATTATATCCAATAAACCTAGTTTGCGGGGTACGAGTTTTTAAAAACGTTACATAAAACTTCGTTCAATTAAAGTTCAAACCAATCGATTAAGCCAGTATAATGTAGCACTTCCACCAACATTCAACCCTTCCTCTATGTATAATAAACAATGTGAAGCAAATTATACAAAACGTTTACTTGTCTTGTTGTACAATTACATCTGCAGCCTTTAAACATTTTATTTTATCATCTTGTTCTGGTACGCATCTTTATGTTACAATGGAAACAAGCTGTCACATTTCTAGAAGATTCGAAAGCATTCCAACGTGTAACTTCAAAATTCCATTACCAGTTTACAACATTTCACTAAACTGTAATGTTGACGTCGGCTTAAAAGGGAAATAATAGGTTTGAAGTTTGAAATGAATATATATGTTTTAACATCGCAGCACAAGTGATAACTCCTTCGCTAATGGTGTAGACCAGAGGGTTGCAAGATGAGACACTGGATTTAAAATAAACCAGTATTTACGAAAAACAAGCGCTTATCAGACTCTGTGGTTTCAGTGAAATTCACTAGTTTTAAAAATCTTGGTTCTCCCTCGTCATTATTCCGTACCCTTTTTCTCTCCTTCCAACCAGGTTAGATAGTTATGTTATTTTCTGAATGTATCAGGACTTCGCTGGACGAGGCCAAATGACATTTGTATGATTTAGCATTTGTCTTTCAAATTTTGTTGGATAGACAACTAAATAATTTGTCTTTTTTTTATTATACTTTTGTTTGTCTCTTTTTTGTATGATGTTTGCGTCACAAAAAGCAGATGATTAGTTCCAAGCTACAATTTGGTTAAAATTTGCCCTATTTAAATCAACTTAAAGATACTCTCACCCTTTTTATTCCTAAGCCCCTTTTTATACTTTATTGTCTTTTGTTCCTAATTATTCAATTATTTGGAGGCCCTAATGCTAATTGACAATACACAAACTCAAAATTAAACATTTTGTTTTAAACTAATTTAAGGGAAAGAGAACCTCTTACATATCAAAATACTACCAAATTTGCGGAGAGATCCTCAAATTCGGTTACAGATAATTCAATCCCGTCTCAATTGCTCATTGAATGTGCCCATCCAAAGGCAACATTTGGTAAAAAAATTAGAATTGATAAAGGATAAAATGTTACATAATAATTCATTCAAACGGATTACAAAAATATTATTCTGATCTTTCTAGAAAGAGACATCTAAGTGCCGAAAGGGCAACAGTTGAGAAGATACAGCCTCAGAATTTAAATAATGCAAAACAAACTAATTTTAATTATACAATCAATGGGTAGATTTTTTCCTTGACCGACACCATAGACGTATATACGTATTTTATGTACATTTTAATGTTTCTGTACCCCACACACTTCGTTACCAGTTCCCTCTTGCCAAAATATCTGACCACTAAAGTCGTGCGCATAGTCCATCATACATATCGTAATGTCACAATCGAACCAGCTCATCTGGTAGACGCGATATTAATAACCACTAAGAGGAGATATAATTGATTTTAGCTCATCTGTATTCAGTAATGATGGTGACTGTTGACTGATGGAATTTACGAAGCTGAAAATCGGACATTGTTACCTTGTTTTGATGATTTGCATGACACATGGACATTGGTTTTAGACATGATTACCTTGTTTATACTTGTTAGTATGATAATCATCCTGTCTCTATTTGTTTGTATGATAAATACCTTGTCTCAATTTGTGTGTATGATAATAGCATTGTCTCTATATGTGTGTATGTCAATTTCCTTGACTCTATATGTTTGTATGACAATTGCCTTGTCTCTGTATGTTTGTATCATAATTACATTGTCTCTATATGTTTGTATAATAATTACATTGTCTCTATATGTTTGTATAATAATTACATTGTCTCTATATGTTTGTATAATTATTACATTGTCTCTATATGATTGTATAATAATGACATTGTCTCTTTATGATTGTATAATAATTACATTGTCTCTTTATGTTTGTATGACAAGTGGACATTGGTTTATATGAGATGGCAAAGTCTGCCGATCAAAAAGAAGAGGCAAAGGGTAGCAAGTTTACAACTATTGATTAGTATTAAGTATAATTGTTAATGTTTTTACATTGCAGTCTCTACTTTAGAATATAATAGAAAATATCGAGAATTTACACAAAAGGCAATTACAATAGAGATTTGTAATTAATAAGTTGGCTTTACTTTGTACTATTTTCTACTTATTTCTCCAACATTTGAAAATAAAGTTGTGTCTTCTTGCCACTAGCGTTATTTCTATTCGTGGTAATCATACATATTATATAGCATTTTATTGTTCATGTGTTGATTCCATGAGACATATTGAATTCTTCTAAGCATCTTGGTGTGAGCTTCTCTAGAGATGCTGTCAACGTTCAAGTGATGGAACTGTTCTCGTTATTTGTCAATGAAGATGGTTACCTTATTGTATGGATGATTGGTGAAGAATAAGATAATTAGACTAAATTCTCGAAACGATAGCCAATTAACTAAACAAAGATCAAATGTTTAATTGATTGATTTTGTCTATTTGGGTTTCTCTTCGGTAACGGTTAATGAATCCAACCGACCATTTATAAATCTAACTGATTTATATGTGGACGTCACAAATTATCACTGTGATAATATATTATTTTGAGAATGTTCTCATCACAATTTCAAGTTTCTTATATCCATTCAAGTATCTATTGAACTATTCACATAACACTTTATTTCGTGTTGTTGCCTTTGCCTTTATTTTATCAGAAGTAGAACGAGGCGAGATGTCGACAAGCGAACGAGATGAAATAAATAAACCAATTAACTGACTGCAGATGGCTTCTTGCGCGTATTTGTCTAGGATCAACAGATATAGCTATTATATGGCAGGGACGACAAATATAATACCATATTTGAGTCCATTGTGATTTCTTTTTCATGCTCATTATTTCTACAGAACCCTATCATTTGTTGAAAACTGTTTATTTCATCCATTATTAAAGTCTCATCCTAAGCGTTTATTGTGAACTCGGCATTTGAGAGCAATATAGTTAATGGCTGCGCTTACACTATGGTCCCTGAGATCATACGAGTATGTACTTTTTCTCGATGCTTAGTCATGCCAGTAAATGTCTGGTTCTCTCTTTTGTCTTCATTTTGGAAACTAAATTTCTTGCATCATAGAAAAGCTACTATAAACAAAAAATATCCTTGTATCATCTGTTTAAGAGATCAAAACAAATATATTTAATTGAAATATAGATGTAATATCTCACACGTATAATATTTCAGTCTAAGTCTTGAGTCTTAGAATGTTTCAGACAGAGACTCAGTTTTGTTGTCACAAGGAAGTTAGATTTTTTACCCTGAAAACATAAATCTTTTAACCTTTAAGCATATTTTAAACAATTTGACTTGATTGACCCAAGGAAAACTTTTTTTCTCGAATGCTCTCGAATCAAAACAGTCTAAACATAGTGAGGAAATGTCAGGTCCACTGAGGATCATCTAGAAGGAGGAAAATGACACTCCAGGGATACATTAGATGCGAATGTATGACAGGGATGGATGTGATGTCAGTTCCCGGGAAATGCATTGACCTTAGATGCTTTCTCGCTTGAGCAAAAAAACAAATAGGATATTAATTTGTAATACGGTTGGGAAATCGTTATTGTATCTTTAGTTTTGTTCTCACAGGGGAATTAGATATGTCGGGAAAACACAGTTGTCACGTCTGTTTCTTTATTTCTTGCTGTGTGGATGTCAGTTAAGAGAGCTCTTCGATTGTTGAGGACAGTTACAGCTTTTACACCGACACGGTTTAATATAAATGTTTGTAGACTATAGTTGGGGGATATTTGACTTATATTTCATTTAAGAAGAACACAATGAGGCACTGACCCGGCTCAAACCTCCCTAATCTGACTGGAAAACTACCACTCATTTTCTGTATACAATTTACTTGATACTACAAGTGACAATCTGTAGTTTGACTCATAACCGTTTTACTTTAATCTTTCATTCTTTGTGAAATATGCTATATTTATATCTCAAAGAAGCATTTTCGTTTACGTTGTTTTTCTCCATTAGGGTCGTGATGATGAATTTAATCTCTTGTTATGTATTATTCACATCAATACGTAATGTCGTGTTCTTGAGATGCAAGAATAATGTCTCTTTAAAGTACAGACTTGTAAGCTGGGAATGCCAGATGGTGATATCAAAGCTATGATTGATATGTCAATACTAGCACAAAGTTGAGTAACATTGTCTTTTCCTAAATTTGAATTTCTACTAGTTTTGGGTCTAGAATGGATCCGATAATTGGTTCAATGCCGTGATGTGATTCATCAAGACTCTCTGCAATACCAAATGAACCCCCTGTTATTATTATTCATTGAAATAAATCGGGTATCAATGATTATTGTTTGCACTGGCAGGAAATGTCAGCGTTTACTTCCCTTCAAACGTGATTTAGCTTCCGCATCCCGGCGTTTGCACGGGAACGGTTTGTCCTATGTAGACAGAGCAAGAGTGACAACTAAATTGCTTTTACTCGGAAGCAGGGGCAAGCTAGTAATGTTGGATGTGAGACGACTTCGAGACACAAACATTTGAAGTCATATCTGACATGTCATGTATTACATTGTCTGTCTCTATGTGAAATTGTTTGCATAATTGCATGCAGTCATAGGAAATAAGGTTGCGGATGGGCTAAAAGAGTTCGAAATCCAAAATACGTATATTAGTTATGAATGCTGGGCCGTTAGATGTGAGTTTAGTTCATAGTCTCTATTCAATGTTAGGTTTGTATTCATTTCGTCTACTGAAATTCAAAATTGTGATAGAATTAGCATTGTCCTTGTCTCATTAAAAGACTGTCATGTACGGCATAAATCATTCAAGGCGTACAGGTGTACACTATAAGACAGGCACAACTAGATCAGCCCTTATTCAACAAACAGTATAGACTTTTATGCATTAATTGACAGTAACAACGAACAATATATAAACGGGTCGGTCCCTTTTCAAAATCATTAGAAAGAATATCCGTACAAAGAAATGCCTTATAGCGCAACAAAGAAAAGAATGATGGCAAGCGTCAACTCTTTTATAGTAAGTCAATATCTAACAAACGAATATCATTACGTGATTTCATTGAAGCTTTGTATGATCAATGATACGTTTTTTTAAATAAATATAAGTAAAAGAAAACGCAAAGCAAGCTGACAATTCTTGCACATGTAAGTGAATTTACTACGTCGTCTTTTCACCTGACTCTTGAGTGTAGAATTTGCCTCTGAAATCATGTCACCATCTTATTACACACTGCATTAACCCCAATACTACTTCTTGTTTTTCTTAAGTTACCAGTGTCATTTTCTTGTCCTTCTTGACAGTTCGAGCCTTTGAAAATATTGTTCTTATTTCCTTCCGTGTTTTGTTCTTTTCATTATCACAAAGATAAATTTTTTCTAATAACTCAGTTGATTCAATATACTCTGATGCAAATTACAAGTTTAGAATATCTTGTGCTTCGATTGAGTGAGTGAATGTTGTGATGATAATTAATGACTTTTTAATAGCTAGGCGTCTGCTGTGAAATATATGAAAAGTTAAAAGTTCGAGGTGATAACACTTTGCACGGTATAATATGTTTATTTGTAATCAATTGAATTAGATGATATCATATAAATGTTAACCCTTTTAATGCAAGAGTTTTTTTTTAAGATCTCAATATAAAGAAACTTGTTTTTCACTATAATTTAATCATAATTATTCGTTCTATCAGTCTACTTGCTTCTGATAATCTTTATCAATCCAGTCAGTCCATCAACCACAAGGCTTGTCTCAAGCTTAAGGACCCAAGATAAAAATTACACATGCTAGCATGAAAATAGGACATGGCCTGCTCTGGGATACTAGTGTTCAACTCAGCAATGAATGGACCCTCATTGTCCGTGGTTTTCCCCTAGTGTCTTCACTTCATTATTTCTGTCAATTTATGAACTCGATTTTTAAACCATTATCCATCGTCATTATTGTTGCAGCGTGTCCATCAAGAATTGTCGATGTCAGATGATTTAATCATTATCTTCTTTGCCCACTTGAGAACGTTCTAAGAGATGTGTTCTATTATGTTGGGATAGGATGCAAAGACATGGAACAGTGTTGAGTCATCTTCTCTAAAGATGATTAAGACAATTTGCCTTGCTTCATTGGCAACGCCGGATACAAGTTTAAATGTGATATTCATGTCATTTGTATGAAAAGGAATTTGGAATCCAGAAAAAATAGTACTCAAGGGTCATAACTCAGTCAAAATATGTTTTCGAAAAGTCAAGAAAGTAATTCTTAGAATGTCCCTAGGAGTATGTGTGTAATGTTTCAGGGTCTTACTCTTAACGATGCGTTCACTGCGTAGATAAATACCTGCAAATCATAAAGGGACATAACTCCTGTTTCTTTAAAAAAAATAGATAACAGCTTTTAGGGACCAACTAATTACGCCTCTGTGCGATATTTTAGTTTTCTATCTTTGACGATGTGACCACAGTGTGTTTGCAAAAAAATAATAATTACATATAGCAAAATACTCAAATGGGCCATAACGCTTTTTTAAATTAATTATTCAAATAATTGTGAAAACCTGATTTTAGATAGTCACCAGAAGAGCCTCTTTGCAAGATTTCAGATTCTTAACTCTCAAAATGTGACCACAGCGTTTTTTTGCCAAATTAACAGAGAACATATAGCAACAAAACTCACAAAGAGCTATAACTCCGTGAACGTTTCACAAATATTTATGAATATAAATAGCAGAAATTGTATAGCCGTTCTCTTTCATACTTAAAAAAGCGATCAGAGCAGAATTACTCAAGTTATCGCGTAAACAGACACACACACAATAAGAAAATATACCACTGCACAACATAATTGTGCGTGGAATTAATTGGTTATGTCAGATTCATATGCCAGAGTCACTTTCAAGCTCAATTTATAATTATCCGACACCAGGATGTGTGGGACTATGTGACGTACGTGTGTCTTTGAGAGTGTATTATTGAGTACCACAAAGGATGTACTGGCATTGAAAAGAAGA
>JAUUEB010412748.1:0-12075 GCA_032362205.1 Clione limacina
GCCGAATAATTTTCTATTAAACTTGTTGTTTTCTGGAGTGTTCAAGAACTGGATATTTTCTGTTTTTCAAGGAAATCGAGCCGGGTTCGGATGTTTTAATTTATACCTGTAAGTTCTATAGTTTTGAAAAAAAATACATAATTTGTTTTAATTACTCTTTGTAAACCTTAAATGACGACTTTTGAGTGTTTTCAAGTTGATGTTTATACTTTTGTCGTATCAAAGCAACTAAGCAGACTCGAGTGGCTTTAAGGGAAATTACTCGTCTCAAATGTTTGTCGTTAAGTTTTCCAAGATTCTTTCAAGGATTATGGTCAACTTCAACCAAAATAGATTGTATCAAAATAACTGATCAGAACGCTACCATATAGGTCACAGCAGTTCGTCTGGCCAGGCGGTTTTCTTTAAATGTCTCTATTAAAGTAGCATCTTATGTCTTGGGAAGGTGAAGAAGTGATTTTTGTTGGTAAGGAGGTGATTAAGTGAGTAGATAGACAAATGCAGTTAGTCTTGAATTATCAGACAGGGATGTCGCCTTCTTTGGTACAATGATGTTCTTATTGTTTTTGTTTTCTCTTGAAGAATGCAAAAGTACCAACGTTTCGTTTAAAGTATTTCACTAACAAACTTTACTTTACCCTAACTATAAGACTTCGTAGTCATCATAATTTATATAAGTTTATTAGAGATCAGATGACTAGCGACTTCTCATCATCAAAGACTTCAAAATATTAGTCTCCGCTAAAAGGAGACATATTTTTTTTAAATTACCTAGCCGGCATGAAATGATGGCATTTACTAGTTTCCAACTTGATTGATCTTTTATACACATGGATTTAATTTTGGAAAGTAGTTGTGCCGGTGAGGCGTCGATTACAGATACGACAAATTGAGCCACATACATGTCTTGTTGGTGTTTATCTGGTTGGAATTTTGCTGAATCAGTAAGTAACATGTCTACAACACAGGGGCTCGAATTGTTTATGTTTACTAGCTATAACCAAAGAATAAGATCTGATCCAGATATGACACTGCGTCATCAAATTCTTTAGTTTAGGGCAAAAAAGTTAGCAAGTCCCCTACATTATTTGACACAACTGTCAATGTATATGAATAACAATAATCGCAATCACGTATGCATCTGCACTTAACTACTCACATGTGCTCCATGTTCCAAGAATCATTACTAGTAGTTATTTATTTTGAGTCGTCTTTATCCGGTTTAAGGAAACTCGTGTGACGAAATATATCCCTATGTTTCCTTTATATATATAAAAAACAAAAAACAAGATTTTTATACACCAATTTTTTTTCTTTTTCTAGAGTTGTTATGCAATGCTCTGCACGTGCATATTTGATATTTTGATTTCCTTTTGGATTGAGTTTGTGTTTGGTTTTGGTCAAATATCTTAGAACAGCGCCCAATTCACATAGTGATCGCGAATTCTGTCTATCCTTTCGTCCATAAAATCCATTTTTTCAATTTATCTCGCTAAAATTTGTTTTCGACAGAGTTGACTTTGTAAGACTCTTTGCTCGGGGCAACCTTCTTCCATTTATTCAATTTCGATAATTAAGTTTACGAAATGACCGAGGGTCTTGGACAGGCTAACGAGATTGACGTAACGTGACAGTCGGGACAGGAATACTAACACACTACTTTACTTACTCATAAAATATGTTAAGTCTTGGTTTTGATGTCGAAACAATGAAAAGTACCAAAATAAGACCGCGGTCAAGTCATGGATGGACGAATTAGTAACCAGCTAACACTTTTTATCTTCTGACTATGACGTCACTCTAACGAATTAGGACATCTTTGACTCAATAATCACATAATTCCTTTGATTCTGTTCTTCTTTCGGCTATTGACAAGAAATTCAAGGTTTGATAATTTGCTAGTTGAATTAAAGTTGTGACTTATCACAAATGTTTGTGTTATATAATTGAGCAGGCCACTGTTAAACTGGCTTTATCATCTAAAAACAGATGAGAGAAATTATGTTTTCCTTTCCTTTTTGTTACATGACTTTTTTAAATGTTTAGAACAAAGTGGTACAAAATACTTTTTTATTGGCGCTGTAGTCTTTTTAATTGTGGACTTAATTCCTTTAGGACAGTTACAGTAGAAAGTGTGATTCTGACCTTTTGCAAGTCACTGTCATCTGAGTTTTTAGTCGTCAGTGAATAAATAACTATATTAACAGTGAAGACAATTATTTGAATGTTCAACTAAAGGAACGAATCTAAGGAAAACAATGTTTGTGTTTTCCCTTTTTCAATATTGTGATATGATAGTGTTTTGTATTTGATGCAAAGTGTCGATAACTTTTTGCTGGTCTTAAATGGAAATTGGACATCAAAGGTATAACTTATATCTGCCTTCTTAGAAAAAAAAAATTACTAACAGAATACACTTGATGCGGTGGAAAGTTAAACAATTCTGAAGATGTTCGTTTATTTGGAGGAATGCGTTAATTTCTTGAAACAATGATAACGTAAGCCTCTTCCAAGGGTGACATAAAATTATGTCATCAGAAAGTCATGTCATTTAAATGCATAACAAAAGACACTTGACCGTCTTAAAAGCACTTTTTATATGGGCTTTCACATTGGAAGTTCAAATTTACATTAATAAAAGTACAGAAAAGTCGTGTTGAATTCCCAACATATGTATTTTGTTTGACTATAAGTCAGAGCCCATCGATTTTTACTGTAAGGAAATTGAACTTTTCAAAAAACAAAACAAAGACAATGAAATCTAAGTGGGTTTGAGAACAGCTATATTAAGTGTTAATCATAAATAATTATTCATGCAAAATACCAGCTCTATCGCAGTTTCTTTTATATTCAAAATTCATTGATCATGTATTTAAGGTTAAGGCACCATGAATAAATAAATAAATAAATATTTATAAACAGCCATTACAAGAGGACAAATTAGTGAAGGAAAGGTATTGCTCACATCTGAGTGTAAATGTGTGCATGTATCTGGTAGATTGCGAGCGTGTGTCTATACTTCTTAAATGCAAATGACTGGCTACATATATATGTTGTATATATGTGTTGGAGTATGAGAAAAAATGAGAAGAAAGTAAGTTAACATCTAAGGTCATACAACGCTTTAAAAAGATGCATTTCGTTTTTTTTAAAACTAAGACACAACCTTAATTCTGGATGTTCTAATTGATGCAAATGGGTCCATACAAGAAGGTTATGTTTCCTGTAAGATAATATTAGCAAGGGGCACATGATGAGCAGAAAGGGGAACTTCATATGAGAACATGAGACAGCTTGCAACTTATTCTAATGAATCTCCAAAGGAATGTTCCCGTTACTGGTGACGCTGGCTACTCCTAAATTCAAAGCATGTTAAGCTCGCTCAAGTTTTCTTTTGAAATTTACTTGATCGAAAGGCCACACAGAGTGCGAACATAAAACCTGTCCTTGTCTACCGTATTGCGACACTGATTAATTGGGTTGTTGAATTTATAAGGAGATAATTTCTTTGGGGAAAATGACCACCAAGGGCGGATATATGCTCACATGCACACACATTGACACGAATAGTCAAATATTTTCTTCTTTACTTAAACAAACACGAAGCAAGGATAATATATGTTCTCACGTTTTGCTTCAACACATGTTTAGTAATATCGGCAACATTGTAAATCTATTGTGACACAATATAACAGATTTTTATTTTGGGGACTGAGGGCGAAGCACAACTCGTAAATTCGAACAAGATAACAGTATACTGATGACGGGCCAACTAGTATTTTACAAACTTTCCGTGATGTCAGATGGCAGACGGGCCGCTACTAAAAACAAGTTAAAAAAAGTTAATGCTGCTAAGGCGCGTTTACCAGTGAGTCGCAAGGGCGGAGTGCAACAAATGATCAGGGGTGCCATTAGGGTTTAAAAGGTGAACTTGTCGAAAATGATACAAGGCATTAACCCGCTTGATAATATTGAATGATTGCGACACCTATGTGATATTCAGCTGTCGCAGGTATGGAATGTTTCAGTTTAATGCAATTATTGATAAATGTCTATTGTCAAAGGTCTAACAACTAAACTGCTACTGTTTATCCGAAAATATCGTGGATAACTCTTTTCGTATTTCATTTTGGATACCCGATCAGTATAGAAAGTAATTGAATCAAAACGTAACTGGTCTTCTTGTTCGCAAAGATGCAAATAACAATCTGCTTCGAAACCGTGACATCATTCAAAAGGTTTCCTGTAAAGGGTTGACGTGTTAAAGTCTTTCCCACCACTGACATTAACTTAAATATAACATATTCTCATCACTCAGAAATTCAAGGCTACATGTCAGATGCATGTAAAACGAGGCGCAATGTATGCTTATGGTATGTAACAACACCATGGCTTTTCACGATGTTTTCATATCCGCAATCTGATGAAGTGTTTCATGTTTCTAATTTTTCCGATATCCCTTTAGTGAATGAATTTTAATTATGTGGAAAACTTGTGTAGAAGCATCGGATGTAATAAATAATGATGATGCATGTTTCTTAAATTCTGATGTCGAAAGTCGGAAGTGCACGTCGTCATGTTAGTTAAGTTTGCGTGTAACAATTTAAAAATATGTGTTGAAAGAAAGTGTTTTATCTACGAAACAACCTGTATCATTCGTGTTCTTTTACATATAACTTATTTATTCAACCTATTAATGTAAAATTAAAGATATTGCGACTCGGTTATTATACATAATTTAGAAATTTAATATTTTACCGACTGAGTTATTTTTAAAACAACATGAAAAATAAAAAAAAAAAAAAAATAGTTATACTCAAATCATTACGTCAAACTGACCGCTGACCGAGATTATGTGATTAAAATAATTTAGAAAAAAATATATTGGAAAGCGACACACATAGACTAGATCATACCAGATAATGACATTTATTTACTACGTGGTCATGATGGCGACTTTAAAAATAGTTGCCTTACAATTATCTTACGACTGCAAATACAGAAACAATTCCATGAGACCATATTATGGTACCTGGATCATAATCAGCATCTGAATATCACGGTACATGGATAATTGACTTCTGAACATCACGGTACCTAGATCATGATGACATCTCAACATCACGGTACCTGGATCATAATTGACATGTGAACATCACGGTACATGAATAATTTACATCTGAACATCACGATAACTCGATCATAATTGACATCTGAACATCACGGTACCTCGTTCATGATTGACATCTGAACATCACGCTACCTGGATCATGATAAGTACTGACAGATGAATATCAATACTGTCTACCTTTTTGGTGTTCATGTTATTTCAAACACATGGTTGAACTGATTGCACCGGTTGAGGTCATCTTCGTCCCATGATCTGCTCCCCGTATCGCTAGGCCCCGGTCAAAATGGGATTGATACTTGGTGTTCTTTGCCCTTTATTTTTGACCAGCGAACTAACAGGGAACAATGAAAACGTCGAACGTTGGATGTTTTATTAATCTACACATGAACTGTCCCAAACATTGTCCTGTTTTCTGTTTAAACATATAATATTAGAAGAGGCTTGCATTGGCCAGGTTAGATATATTTTTATAACCTCTTCATACACAGTAGCAGACATAGCAATGTGTGTCATGGTACCCCCACGTGGGGTAGTCAGTATCGGTAATTGGGTGCATCAGTGTTATTGTCTGTCATTGTTGTTATTCAATGCTGAACTTTCTAAACGCATTGACATCCGTGGAATCCTCAAGGAATTGCTCATGTGCACTAGATGTGTTTTCTTTTGTTCAAAACACCTTTGAACTAACCCGCGGTAAAACGAAGCCGAAAAGTCAAACATTTCATGAATTCGAAGACAGACATTTGATGTGATTATAAACACGGTGAATACACATTAAATGTTACATTATGATGAAGATTGCCTATTTCTATCATGGTTGAATGGTACGGAACATGCATTAGTTAAAACTAAATTAGTTTAAACCAAATTGGTATTTATCAATTTTTAAAAGTGTTTGTGTTCTTTTGAATTGGCCAATAGTTTTTTAGACTAGAAAATACTGTGTTTTAGGGCATTTTATTATCTTGAATCTTGTTGAATAAGCCACAACATTAATTTCTTACACAGGTGCAAACTTAAGGGCATTTGGTTTCGAAGTTAACTAAATTATTCGACGCGAAATTTTAGAAGGACGGGAATGTTTTATCGTATAAGTTCATTTCTTGGATGACTTGTTGATTTATTACAAATAAGATTCGACACACAATATATATAATTTTTCACCCAATAAGAAACGTAGACCTGGTACACCAAAAAACCAATAGCATTATTCTTACCACCACTATACTAAGTAAAACTTATCTCTTTGCACATGAAATTAGTGTGTCACCATGAACTTTTTTCTGTCTGTGTATTTTAATTGTTTGAAAAGTTTCCCAGCATTGAGATCTTTGTACATTATATTTAACTTTCTTTGTGTTGGTGAAAGTTTTTAACGTCTAGTTAATGAATGAATTATAAATGTGAATTCACAAGAAGAATGATCTTTTACCCTTACGGACTCTATGGAGATAACTCAGAAAACCGTATATGAAAATTTGATGGAGATTATGTTGGTCCTGAGGTTTTGCACTCCTTGATTCAACAACAATATCCAAACATAGGCCACAAAATGATTTCAACCTTGTCCTATGACGTCATTACAGATGGCGGCTATTTTGATATTTTGGATGTTTTGAGCCAAATCCATGCATTCAGACAGGCAAAACATGATTTTTAGTGGTATTCCAATACGAGCAATCCTTTTTTGTGGTCAATTATTGGATATCTTTGCAAAGTTTGCCAAAATCTGATAATTTCAATTTGCCACTCAGTATATAATCAACAATTATCCTTGACTTCTTTGACGATCCAAATTAACAGACAATTCTCCCATTCCAAAGATGGATACATCGTACCAGTCTCTCTGGTGAATATGATTTGTGTTTGTATAGTGCCTGGGGGATAAAACACGAGAGTCAAGCGAACATGTTTTCATCAAAAGTCATAAAACCCCAAGCTTCATTGGATCCCATCAAAAACAAGGGAGGGGCATAAAAGAAAAGAAGGGATGTTTCGTTTTGATTAAATTAATGGTAATTATTTGCTTATCCACACAGTACTACACTTCTGGATATTTGGGCTTTATAAAGAGACAAACACTAGAACAGTACATGTCTCGACCTTCACATATGAGAAGTGTTGGACTTCAGTTAAACACGATGCAAAAGTACACAGTGAGTGTATAGACGAACACCCATGGGTGTCAGAACAAGGACTTGTCTGGTAACATTGGTAACATCAGCTATGCCCTGTATCCAGCGAGGGTGTTTCATCTGCTGCATTATTTGGGATGGAGTCTAGTGAAATGCGACACCGGTTTTGTGTCTTCTGCCTTGTTAAACTAATAATGATGTTTTGAGAAATAACGGTTAGCTTGGCGGTTGCGGTCTGACGTGTTTTTCAATGGTATTTGATGACAGTAAAGAGTAGAGCAGTAAAGCAAATTATGCAATGCCTTTGTATCGACAATGAGACCTGGTAGTACTCTAGGACAAAGGGTCATATCGGACTTGACTTACTTAGTAGCATTTCAATTGGAATATCGTGACAAATACATCTTTCACCTTGCTAAACTTATTAAGTGTCTGTTTATATACTATATACAGAGCAAGTGTCTTTTATAACGTTTTAACATTGTAAAGGCATGATGGTAGTATTGTAAAACATATCCTCATGTTTTGCCCAATAAAAAGGTCAATCATGTTCCTAAATCCGCTATGGAATTCGAAATTAGTTTTTCGAAATTGTGGAATTTCATTCATCTCATTGCGCAATGATGAAACAACATGAACATTTGCTTTTACTGTTATGTAATTTGAAATTATTATATTCAATGTGTATCGCTCGTTTTTTTTTTGCTTGTTTCGGTTTATCAAAGCTCTTACAAATTCAGAAGTTATGTCAAGCCAAACGACGAGAAGGGATACAAATACTTATACTCAACAAAAAACGACTTTTTGAGCCCCAAACATGATAAACATATAAAAACGACTTAAAACTAATTACTAATTAATACTACACTACTATTTACCTTCAATTGTGAAAATATGGGTATTTTATCCATCCATGTGTTATCAGCTGTCGTTATTTACAACTTTTTCGATTCACAGGCTATTACTTGTCTGTTAATAGTCTGGGAGCTTCATTACATTAAATATGAAGGATATTTTGTCATAGTCATCAATTATATGATAAGTAGTCGATTTGTCGCACTGTAATGTGTGTATACTAAATCAAATTAAAACAGCAGAATGTTTGCATACTGAATCAAAGAAATCAGCAAAGAAGAACGGGTATTGTTGACTGTATTTTGCATTTTTCTTCGGTCGCAATACGTGTATTTGAGAGGTTACACTGAAAACGACGAATTGAGCAACCCAAAAATATATTATATTAAATTATTGGAAACAACCTAAACCTACAAAATGAGAAGCCAACCGCAATTGATCTAGGTGTAAAGGTGATGTTGCGGTGGTGTTGTTTTACATTATTTCAATGAAAATAATTTCAAAAGTTTCCCTCTGACTTGCTACCTGTTTTGGATACATTTTTTTGTAGTTCTGTATATGATGCCCATTTTGATTGGATTATTTATTAAAAAATAAGAAATTGAACATGTTTTATGACCAGCTACTAACATGTCACCATAGAAAGGAATGAAAATTAAGAATATTCAGACGCAAAAATGGTGTATCGTCGTTTATGTTCTCTTTAATAGATGATTCAAACAAAGAAATGAAGATTGTGTACCTTGTACGGTAATGTATTTCGCAAGACAGTTTTTGTCCCAACTTTTTATGTATTTATTTCAAGTAAATGATCGATGACTGTCATTGATCTAGGACACTTAAAACCACTATAAAGCGAGCAATGGCTAGTGGGTTTTAACCCAAGTACATAATTAATATTTGATAGGGTAATAAGATTTTGTCTCCGAGTAAAAAGTAGAGTCATATCCTTTGGTAATAGTTCGTATGCTATATAATAGTGTATTTGATTCATTATATGATTTTTGTTGCAATATAATTTGTCCCAACCAACCACACAACAAACGGACCATTTGAGTGTATCAATGCAAATTGTCTTTGTGAATTTAGCCGTGCATAAAGGAAGTGTTTGTCTAAGGTCTGAGAAGAAATGTTCTTTCAAACATATCATCATAATGTCTCTTTGTTCGGGACTCTTAATAGTCACAATATAGAGACTAAAGAGTATTGGACCAGTCCCTCAGTCGTGGCCAAATAGTAAGTAATATTATATGAGGGCAAAGGAATACTCTCTTCTGTAGGCGGCTGGAAGTGATGCCTTTTCACCACTTTACAAAATAGAGGCGTTACAAACTCAACCATTAAAGAGAAGTGGTCACGTGAAGGGGCATATATTGTCACAGGGCTATATCGTTGAATAAAAACGTTCCTAAATAACCAACATTGTTTACAAAGATCACAGTGGCAGTGATGTCTCAAGTGATTCAACACGCCAGAGAGGGCTGGACACACGAGTAAATAATCTTCAGATTTTTCTCACTATCTGCCCCGGAAGTGACAGTTGACGGATTTGAACCACTCGAGACTTGTGTGAAGTTCCGGAATTAAATCGTGCTTTAAATAGTGGTGAGTGACGATGGCATTTCAGAGCTCCATAGGCGAGATGAATGATCTTTGAGCTTGATGGCCAATAGAGGCCAATCTAGAACTTTTATAGCTGATTGATGCTGCCTGACCTTGACATCTGCACCTGGCTGTATCAGTGAACATGCCATTTATATCAAATAAAAAAAAATTAGGTCATCATCGGCAGGTAGTATCGGACTTTCAAAGGCGGGATAGTATTGGCCACCATCAATATAATAATATAAGCTAAACGTATACATGTCTGGATAGTTTTCATTAATTAATTCACCGTTTCTCCAACTACCTGATTTTTCTAGATGCGTGTTACTATTCTTTTCCTGATTATTTAAACTATAATCATATTTCTTTCAATACATAAAATGTAATAGTTTAACGATAAAAACTACGTGTTCTTTTGAAGGAATAAGTAATTCTGAAAACTGATAGTCTTTAAAGATTAAGTTTTTTGTCTCCGGAATGAGAAGTGTTACTTGTTCAAATTTCCTTATCATCTATCCTCTATAAGCAAGAAATGTGCTATTTCCTTTGATAATGTCTCAATTTTCCTTCAAGACGTCTATCATTTCATACAATAATCGCTTTGTTGCCCACTTAATCCGGTGATTGTTGCTGCAGAAACAAGGTCAATCATGTTTGGTCTCCACGAGGGAAGCTCGGCAGATGCCAAGTAGGGGTACAAGTCAGAACAGATGGGAGGTGATATTTTCTTGTTGAAGACACGAGTAGTCCGGATCACAAGCTTGTACTTGAGTTGTAAGAAGACTGACTTAACAACTTGTTACTGTAACAATTTGACTAATCTGTACGTCAAGTTTTAGATCCACGGACTAAGTAGCCTCGTTACTTCAGAGATTTGAGGGTTACAGTTTTGTTTGGGGACATATACTTGCATAACAATCTATGCCATAAGCATCATACTGACACATACTTCATCAACTCTTGTTTTCTTTTTTAAGTACAGGGAAGCGTTTTCTACTATGATGCCTTGAAAGTGAAGAATTTCGAATATTCAAAGCTTGATTAAAAGCATATTAATTTTTGACACTTTGCTAATTTCCTTCAGCCCAATTTAATGTCATCATCAGCAAATCACCCTTTTTACCATATCCACATTATCTCCTTACAATTTGGATCGCTATTTTAGATACCGTCATCATTTTCAATTAAACAGCATAACAAGGACATCGTCATCACAAAACATAATCATTATTATAATTCTGAATGACAAACTATAAAGCATCGATATGATAATTATTGAGATTATCACTGTTACATCAAAATAAAAGTAAATATTTTCAAAACATTTCCCCTTTTCTCCTCAAATTTTAAAATCTTTATCACTTTGGTTCTTGCCAGGCCGATTTATAATGGCAAATTACCCGAAAAAAACACATAAAGTAGTTGATAATAATACGGTGAGAATCGAGGCAGCTGAACTAAGCAACACACAAGCCTCGAGTTACTGAGTCTGGGCCAAGAGAGCATTTGATAACCGGACATAGTTGGGCTCCGCGTAGGAATGGTTTTCATCCAATTGAATGCGATAAACGTTTTAATTTACATAAATGTCTCATGTATCACCTGAGTAGAACCTTCTGTCTGATAGGGTGATAAGGGCGGGCCGAGCTCTAAGTTTATTTACGGTAAGCAAAATATCTTTGGTTTGTTACCAGTGATAATTTCTAATTTCATACTATATAATTTTTTTTTAGAGAAATAAAATAAGTGTCACACGAAAATGTCTGGGATTTAGATTTGATTTTAATAGCAAGAAAGAAAAAATTTAAGTTCTTAACGGAATAATAAGTTTGTAATCTTCTAAAAATCAAATGAAAAATCGAAGAAATTATGTATCTTGTGGGGTAATTATAATGCTAAAAGAGTAGTAAAGTGGACGACTTAATGAATCGCTGTTTTTCTCAATTTATTATTGAGACGCAGCTTTCATAATATGAAGGACGTGAATAAAAAAACGCTCTATACATTTATCATTGTCATAGTAGTACGTCGTACTGTTATCGTTTTCTCATTTAGAAGTCTGGCGGTACAACAGAAGATCAATATACTGCCTAATGGCAACTCATTTCCATAACGTACATCATGAATACTAAGAACCAACGAATCCACCAATCTGCTTCTTTAATTATAAGAAACGGTTATCAACCTTTGTGAATGTGTGTGTGTGTTGTGTGTGTGTGTGTGTGTGTGTGTGTGTGTGCGTGCGTGTGTGTGTGTGTGTGCGTGCGTGTGTGTGTGTGTGTGTGTGTGTGTGTGTGTGTGTGCGTGCGTGTGTGTGTGTGTGTGCGCGCGTATGTGTGTGTGTGTGTG
>JAUUEB010412970.1:0-12072 GCA_032362205.1 Clione limacina
TTTTGACAGAGTTATGTCCCTTTGTGTCTGATGTGCGTGGTTGTACTCTCTACGAGTACTCAATTTTTCTAGTTTTAAATATTATTAGACAATCTTACATAGTTACAAAGTTACAACACATGTTCTTTGTCATTTTTCGTGAAAAAAATAAGGGTTTCTCAACCGTTCACAAATGTACACTACTTCAAGAACAAAATGTGTTTGCCATCACTTTTTACATATGCATGCCAAATTTCAAATAAAAAACTTGAAAACCAAGAGAGTTATTGCCCTTTGATAATTTGTTGTTAATGCTTAATTTAATAGAAAATACTGCTTTTTACGAATGATTTCCAAACTTTTGGAAATTTGAAAAAATATAAAGAACAAAACATTTACATGCCAAGCTCAATTTGAAAAAAATGATTGTTGGCAGAGTTACGGCCCTTTGAATTTCATTGGTTAATATCATCAGTATAAATGCTTTTTAGAATAATGTCTAAATCGTTCACAAATGTGCACTTCTCCAAGAACAAAATGTGTTTGTCATCACTTTTTACATATGCATGAAAGATTTCAAATAAAAAACATGAAAACTAAGATAGTTATTGCCCCTCTTGAGAATTCTTGGGCGCTTTGCGGATATAAGATAAACTTATACACTATGTCCTGTAATACTGTACTCTTATATTGTGTACTTGTATCTATGTC
The DNA here is from genome assembly GCA_032362205.1 of Clione limacina. Classification (NCBI taxonomy): domain Eukaryota; kingdom Metazoa; phylum Mollusca; class Gastropoda; order Pteropoda; family Clionidae; genus Clione; species Clione limacina. The sequence continues at coordinate 691 of JAUUEB010412970.1, forward strand.
CTGAAACATTATCTCTTCTCTCTTTTAACGAAGTTGTAGCCATCATGATGTTCTGGAACTAGATCTCCACTCTTATAATGTCTACTTGACCCCTAACTCTTATCCTGTCTGCTACACTCTTTTTGGGAGTAGGTCCTTCATTGTTCAAGGACGGGCAATCCGTTTTTGTTCTTAAATAGTTGGGATTGGTTGTGGGTTAAGGCAGTGAAGATAAAAGAAATGTTTCTGATAACACTTTTCTGAGAAATTCGGTGAGGCTTAGTTTTGTTTTCAGTTTCAATATATGATCAAATATGAATAAAAAAAAGACAAGGGATCCTAAAAAAACGGTTATCACAAAACAAATCTCTAAATATTTGTATCATTTCCGAATTCTTTATTCTATATCAGTTTTTACATGTTATAATCAGTCTCAAAGAATTTATAAGCAATTTAAATAATGGGTAAGATTGCGCAGGTTTGAGGCCCTAAAAACAGAGAAACGATACAATTAAAGTGTTCCGATCGCAATTTGCCTGAGGTCTTGGGCATTAAGGCCTTATGAGTTAAATGATGAGCCGTGGGCCCGGGGCAAAATCTCCGGCTGCCCCCCCCCCTATCGGCGGCCCTGGTCATTCCTACTGCAATACCATATTACACATGATTCTCACCTTTCTTGCTTTCCACATGTAACATCATTTCAAATGAAGATGATTTTCACATTAGGTGCGTTTCGGGGTATATGACCTTCTTTTACCCTCAAATAGTTTGTCCCTACACACATTTTCCTGACAATGTTTTCCTCTTTGAAGAGAACGCCTTTTCCTGGACTCTTTGTACATGAAATATAACATGTACTGCACATAATTTAACTATATAACTTTCTAATATGCACATTTCTCATTTCTATGCTTATTGTTTTTCTTATTTTGCTTATATCTGTTGACCATGAAAATGTTTTGCTTGTTTCCACGCTTTTGTGTACAAGATTTGTACCTGAGTTTAAATACACTTGCTGAAACTTGTTGACAGTGCACATTTAAACAAACTGGATGTTTTCATAATCACAGCGCCATGTATGTGCATTTCCAACCTCATTTAAGCCTGGATGATAAATGAATTTCGATGGCATTTTCGATATTGTGAAGATTGTCATCGTGGTACACACCTAGTCGTGTAAACACGCCTCTAGGGATTGAAATAACGCAAATTTTGATATTTTAATTTGTTTAAATATGTCACCGTTGAATGAAGTTAGGTGTTTGTACTTTGTTTGCGATATGTCATTTTCCTATTTAATGTGCCATTGTTTTCATCAATATCATTATTTGATAATACAAGAGGCGACCTGGGTGTCAAGTTTGCCTGTCATAACAATTTCAAAGCGCTTATAGACTATTCTGTACCAGAACTAGCGCTATACAAATGCGATATCATTATTATTCTTGTAAAACATTTCGACAGCCACCCGACGCCTATATTTTGTCTAATTCTCAATTATGTGGTTTATGTTTAAATGCTTCTGTTTAAATGTTTCTGTTTCTTATTTCAGAATATTGGTTCTGGATCAGGGGCGTGTCACTGAATTTGACTCACCAAAAGTTTTACTTGAGAACAAATCATCTATATTTTATGGAATGGCTAAGGATGCTGGACTTGTGTAATGCTTTATAACATTTTCTTTGGCAAACCCATGACAAACTCAATGAACTTTATTAGTCTAATTGCTAGTATAACCAGCTGTGCACAGACTATCGTCTTAGCACACCAAGTATTGTTTCCTTAGGTTTTTCATAAGTATGAATCAACTAAAAAGGAACTTATATAGAAAGAAGCGTGGTGTCTTTAAAAATGTTGGTCTAAGAAATAAAATTAATGACAAAAATTAAAATTAGTCTGTCAGTGTGTGATCCCGATCAACGCTGTGCAAAACCTGGTAGTTTTCTACTTTATGTCGGATTTAGGTTTTGATTACTCAAAAGGGAAACGCATTCTTTTTAAAGGAGAGTGCATCCTAGTGAAGGCAGAAATCACGAAATATTCATAATATTAGGGTATTTTGATTGATGATGTGTAGCAGAGAATAGGTCGTAAAATATGAAAACTTTGATAAACAAACTTAGAATGAACCAATTGACATCACAAATCTTAACTGCACGCCCTGGTGTGTCGTCAAACAACATACCACAGTTATGTGTCATTGAACTACAACTGTGGGTGTTATCTCAAACCTTTAGTTATGCTAATATTAGAAAAATATTATAAAGCTGTAAAGGCTGCTGACAAATACTGGGACATTGATAAATGCCTGATTATTTTATAGATTATACTCACCAATAAAACAGATCAGATTTCCCTAATTTGTTTATATGTATCGATATCGAATTATTAGAAATTTTTCATGAGATTGTATTGATGAAACAAATTCTAAACATCGATATACTTATATAACAGTAACAACAGATAGTTACTTTGATGGTGATTTAAAAGACTGGGTATTTTGTGTAGTTTTTGTTAAAAAATCCAATATCTGGCATTGCTGCCGTTAACATTGATATTTAATAGACATTTACATCCCCTATATGCCACTTAATTGTCGGAAACAAACTGAGGTTCACAACCTATCGAGCATACATAGGACGAGCTCAAGCGGGAAGTGGATGTCAAGCTCCAGCAACCCAAACACGTCAGCTAGTTGTGTCAAGCTCTTAAATTGGAATGGCAATCGACATCACAGCATCGTTTCAACAATTTTGTGACATATATGAGTCGTACATTTCTAGCAGTTGTCAATAGCATGATAAAATATGCATAATAAATTTGGCTAATTGGTATTCTTGCCTTATGCCAAATTTGAGTTCATTATGTATCCATAAGATGTTTTTCCATCTCTTATTGTATAGTATACTTTGCCATTATATTAGTTAGCACTAATTTTGACATTACTGCTTTTAATGGTTGAGTTATTGATGATTGATCTGTTTTGTTCAAAAGCCTGGGATTGGCTTTTGTGGAGATTCGTGTAATGAATCTTAGTGCATAAACATGTTACATGGAACCTTTCGTATCTACGTATATTTTTAATAGGACTTCTATTAAATGTGCAAACGACTTCAAATGCTATTTTTCAAATGACTTGCTACTTTGTATTCTATTATAACTTTCTGTGTCACAGATTCATGTGTTTGTTATAACGACTATATTTTTGTTATGAAATAAGAATGTTGAAAATGACCATATGGGACAAATGTGATATTGAACTATATTATGTGTCAGGGGCTTTAATTTGTAATTATTTTTGATCGGATTAATTTGCATGGGTAGCCATAATATTGCGCGTGTATATCTGTCGTTTTTGCAATGTATAAGCTCTGCTTTGTGTCAACCATTCTGTAGATTTTCTGTTTTATTAGTTAAAGGGCGCATAAAACTGAGTATAGAACAGGAGTCTACAAACAACAACGGATAATCTAAGATGAAAACAAAGCATAGAAAGTGATTGAGTTCTTTTTCAAGAGAAATGCATTTCCATATTTATATATCAGAAAACTATTGTTATCTCAGTTGTTCTTAATTTACTCCGGAAGATAACGTTCTATGTTTGCCTTCTGCAGTTCAGTCAGCTTAAAATTAAAATAATTTATAAACAAGTTATTTATGAAAAGGCCGATTGAGTTCATATAAACACTGTAAAAACTATTATCTTATCAAATTGTATTCAGCAAACTTGATTCAAGGTGAAAATAAAGTTAAAAACGCTTTTTTTATAATGAAAATGTACATTTGGCCGCATAATACTCCTACCCTTACCCTCCATTTGGTAGCAGCGTGCAATTCTTCATGAGACCTTTCTAAAGCTTCAATAAAATAAAATAAAATTATCTCTCGAAAAACCTCTCAACCATGAAACTAACCATTTTTAGTCATTAATAACCAAGCGTTTTACGTCTAATTTCATAACTTACATGATTAAAGGGCATTTCATCCAGTGATGTAATCATACACATCGCCATCATTATGTAACACATATTACAAACATCCACACTATTACTTCTCGATTGACTTTGATTTTCAATTTTAGATATACAAGATTTACATTTAAATGATTTAATCAACGATATTCTAAATACCGATAATTGTCTGCGTGCTTTCATTATGTGTAGTAGACTAGCATTTGAAACGTGTGTGTGTCAATATATATTCAGATTGTTTTGATAATTGGTGTATCTTGTTAATTATTTCATATTGCTGCTCGTCCTTGAGTCTCAATGATAACACTTTATCTCACTTTACTTGTAATAAACATGCGAATGAGGTTTTAATGCGTATACAGTGAGTGTATTTGTTATGGACATAATATAACGGATTTGAATAGAACAAAAACAATTTTTTTAAATCAAAATATTTTATTTCATTATTTTACGTGAATATAATCAGTGACAGTTAAGCAATGATGTGTTTGTATTTTTTTCTCCAAGGAAAACATCGTGGATTTTGTAACAATGAGACAATTGTTTGAATAAAAAACGGAAGGTTTTGTTTTTAATAATTGTCTCGTCGTTTCACATTCCACCATTGTAACTCTGAAGACAAAAAAAATACAAATAAATCATTGCTATTGATATTTAAACTTTTTTTTTGTATTCCAGCGAGTGTAGTTATTATTTTTGTGTACTGCAGATATACACTATGCAAACATGAGGAGAAAACGACAATTGTTTTCTTCATTGGTAAAATAGAAAAATCAAATCCATCTAGATAAGACTGAATTTATAAGTACAGATAAGACTATCTGTTGTATAACAGATAATCTACCGATGCGAGAAGAGAGAAAAGACCTCTACTATATTCTTTTGTTTTACAAGGTTACAAGGCGGTTTACACTTATATTTATCTGGATCTGGATCTGGATATGTAGTTCCAAAACTGGCATACCCCATATCTCTGGAACCTGAGAAGAAGATGAGGCAGGCGAATGTGTGACGTATCGACTATTCTGTAATTTTATTTATTATGGAAACAAGAAAGCAAAGAATAATCGATAGTTCATGTATTGAAGCAGAAATTCCGTAGACTTGATAACATTGACAAATTCAGAATATTCAGAAGGTTTTTAATTTGACAATAATAATAATTGCTATGGGTTTATGGCATATTGAGGTAAAAAAGGATCGTTATGTCTGCTTCATAGACTACGCCAAAGCTTTCGACAGAGTCAAGCACAATGAAATTATATCATGCCTGGAAAAGATTGGACTAGATGGAAAAAAACATCCGAATTATTGCAAATCTCTTCTGGCACCAGAAAGCAATACTTAGAGAAGAGAATGATGTCTCTTAATCTACGTCAATTCAAAGGGGGGTTCACCAGGGATGTATACTATCCCCTTCTTGTACAATATATACACAGAAATGATATTCAGGGAATCAAGTGATATCCCAGATACAACAGTTGGAGGCAGAAACATCAACAATATTCGCTATGCAGATGACACAGCACTAGTGTCTATCAATAACCAGAACCTTCAAGAGCTCATGGACAAAGTTAAATGTAAAAGTGAACTCGAAGGTCTCAACATGAATGTTAAAAATACAAAGACCATGGTCATATCCAAAGAAAGCAACATCAAGGCGACAATAAAGGTGGATAGGGGAGATCTTGAGCTATCTAGGTCAAACAATAACGCCGGATTGAAAAAATGAAAAAGAAATCAAGATCAGGATTGCCTTAGCAAAGAATAGATTTCAACAGGTGGTCAAAGTTTTTAACCTCAGACAAATCCATCTGACATTGCGCCTCAGACTACTCAGCTGCTATGTCCATTCAGTGTTGTTATATGGATGCGAAACCTGGACTTTGACCAAAGTTCTTGAACAAAAGGTAGAAGCATGCGAAATGTTGCTGAGGAGACGCCTTGATAGAATAAGTTGGAAACAGAAAGTGACAAATGCCAATGCTCTTAGTCTTATGCAAACATAACGTAAGATTATGAAAACAGTCAAACAGAGAAAGTTGAAGTTTTTTGGTCACCTAAAAGACATGAAAGTCTATTGAAAGAGGTACTTGAGGGGAAAATAGAAGGGAGGAGAACCAGAGGCAGACCCGAGAATGGTCAGGACACAGACTAGCGGAATGCACAGTGATGACGAAATTAAGAGATTTGTGACGCTCCATTTCCCGTCAACCCCTTGGAAGGGAGGACACGATAAAGTAAGTAAGCTATAGGTTTCAAGTGCCCCTATCAATCTGAAAACAAGTTAATTGGATTCGTTTTGAAAAAACATGCACAAAAATCATTATGAGCCTATCTGAGGTTGATCATGAGTTCTACAGATAATTCTTCTCAAACGTCGTTAGACAATTTTCATCATTGGAAAGTGGTTTTTGTGTGTGATGGAAGAGAATGGTGCAAATTTATAGCATTCCCCTCAGAAGGGGAGGGGAATTACACAATGCCCCTAGATACGCGCCTGGGTACTGGTGAGTTTTAACGTCTTACCCAAAGCTAAAAACCGAGTTCTTTCAATTAAAGCGATATGACGTCAATTTTTATCTTTTACAATCAGTATGCAACTAGACCAATTAAAAAAAAAATGAAGGTTTTATTTGCCCCAAAACACGTCGTTTGATATCATTTCGTTTTTGTGTAATCATAATGTACCCAAAAAAACTTGCACCTATATATCTTCGATACATTTTCAATTTTCAAAGTCTGTATATAATACATTGGTGGAATAAAACATTTGTAACTACATCCATTCCTATGTTTTAATTTTTTTCAATGTTTTGTTTTGCGTTTTTCAATATGACACTATTTTGCTTTAAAACTGTAATACTACATAAGACTAATGTTATAAAAAAACATGTTGCAAACGAATCTTATTTGCTTCATGCGTTTTGATTGGTTAAAATGGTGCTTGAATATACGACAATAGCCCGGCTACAAGATTAAAACCATTTCGTGAACTTGGAATCAAACTTTGTCATCAGTTCACGAGGACTTGTAATGTTTTATAGATTACAATCATCTTAATAATGGTTTAGAAGACAAATAAAGGCCATTTTTTCGACGCTATAATGACAAATTCAAAACATTGACTGGGTTGTTTAATGTGTTGAGTGCTTTTATCCCTCTAAATATTAAACACCTCAAGTTGATGTTCTAAATTATTGTAATTGACGGATCTTGAGCAAAAATTTGTTACTTCAAATGAGTCTGGTCAGATCTCAAGTCTTCTGAGATTATACCTTGATGTCACTTAAGGTTAGATTTGTATTACAAAATTTTGTAGCCAACATTTTTCTAATACGTCTAAAATCGACGTTTGGCATTTAAAATTCCAAACGCAGAAGTGAGATGTTACCAACCCATCAGTGATGATAGTTCCCTGAGGGACCAAATAAAATGGGGATGATTTATTATAATACAATGCATAAGGTGGATAACTTGAAATTGTAGTCTTTTGAGGCGCCATTCGTTAAAAGTGAATGGCCCTTTAAAAACATTGACGTAAAACCTCATAGTATTCATAATAGCTTTCAGATGACATTGGTTATGTTGTATTTTATTTCTGAAATACGCAGCCTCCTCATTTTGCAATGTTATTATCACAATTACACATACTTATCCGACCAAGAACCCAACAATCACTCAACAAAACAATTGGCCTAGTTCATTTGTTAGCCAAGGATAACACCTCCAAACAACTATTTTTGCACTAAGGTTTTCCAATTATGAGTGTTATTCTAAAACAATGACTGCCCTAAAAAGAATATCTGACGCTTTGCGCTCTCGGTTTGGTGTTTCAGAAAATATGCCCCGGCCAATTAGAAAATTCTACTTAAACCTCTGCGTTCTACCAAAAGAAGGAAAAAACACAAATTGGCTATGTCTTAGTAAAAAGCAAGTTTGTAACCACCCTCAAGAATGACCATTTTCCTATCCACTGCTGAGAAAGAACATCTATATGAACCAATTGTTGCCCTTAGGTTTTCCAATTATGAATATTATCACCCCCCCCCCCCCCTTAATCCTGCACGGTATTGACACTTCACAACAATACACCCCCGCCACTTGGAAATTCAGGATTCGCCCCTGCATTCTACTAAAAATCAGAAACCAAGCACAAAATGGCCAACTAGCCTTAAGTAGCACCCCCTCACAAAGACTCAGAAAATTTTCACCATTAGCTTTTCCATTCGAAATACTAAAAAGAAAAAGAGGAAAATTCGGGCATCGTCGACTCCCCCCTCCTCCCCCCCCCATTTGAAAATCTTAGATTTATTCTGGGTTCTACCGAAACAATATAAATTGGCTGGGTCTCCGTAAAAAGTTCGTTACCACACTCTTGAAAGGAACCCTCTTAAAACAAAAGTGTATGCTACCGTCGCTAATCTGAGTCCTATAGTCTCCGTATCAAAGTTTGTAAACACCCGATACAAAGAACAACTTTTGACTTACGGTTTATCACAAAAAAGAACCGAGCAATTGAGAGAGGTGTGCTCGCTCATCTTTAAAACTGAAAGTACCGGTGTATGCTGGTGTATCCCTATTTGTTCCCACGTTCAAACCTTAGAAAATAATGGGAGTTAGGTCTTTCTTCCATTGTTTTTCTTTCTGACTCATAATCTGAGGGGAAAAAAAGAAATGCTACACATTCGAATCATTTATACCTTATTTAAAAAAATGTTGCGAGAGAAGAAATTTGACGAAAATTTACATTGTTTAAACCATTAGTTTTTCTACAAAAATGTACTTGGTTAAGAGCAGGGATAGTTGAAACACTTGAATGTGTTAAAAATATCAAATCTAGCTCAGTTTACACCATGACATATAGTATGGGAGGCACGGGATAAACATCATAAATTTCCCACTTTGTGTGAAAATGGGGCATATGCGTTTCACGTAGACTTTTAGTTTCCAAGAAATAGTTATTTCAAGACATATTACTCAGTCGCCTAAATTGCCTCGGAGCGTGTGACTTACGAAATACAAGGGAAAACGAAAAAGGAAAAATGCGTTTTTATCTTTATTGGGTCAACTACACATGTATGGGCGTCTGAACGAAATGATAACATTTGGCACATGTTAAAAAAAAGTAGGTATCATGTTTTGGGAATTTGTGTCTTGTAATCTCTTTCAAGCTCACGCCACATGCAGGATATCCGGCTCATATTATCCTATAAGATGACTATAAATACCTCTATGTAAGACATTTTACTTTAATTTTACAAATTGAATACTGGATGATGGAACAATAACATTTCTAACTTAAAACTTCAAAACAGAATCGAGGTTCGTTGAAATCTACTCAAAGGTAATAAATACTTATCTTTCTTATCTTCGTATCAATTTATATTGATTAACTTTTACATGTGTTTATCTACTTGTACTTTTTACTGATCATGCGTACACCTAAAACACATGAGTATTTGGGTACCGAGACTCATGACACAACTTTACAGGATTGTGAAGATATGGATATGAATTGAAAATAGGGCCAGGATATTTGTTTGATTATTTGATATATAACTTTGACATCTTCATTTTTCGACTCGCTCGAAATAAACTGGTATAGCTCAAATAGCTTTTTAATTCGATAAAAATAACCGATATGTTTCTGTTCAAGTTACCTGTTAAATTATGTATTTGTCTTCAATATGTTGAGTTAGAGAAGGTTGAACACAATGAGCTAACTTTTAAACACGACACAATATTATTCAAACATTGATTTTCTGTTCATTTTTATTGATTTCTTAACACATAGATCACGTACTTGCCACATCAACGGTGGTTAGATTTACAGCTTCAGTTTTTAAAGCTTCAGTTTCTTCATACATTGCACTAAGGTGTAAATCATAAAGTCGCGTCAAAAAATCGCATTGTTTATCAAACCATCTAACAGTAGCGTCGTGTGGGTATATGACAGTAGACTAAAAATGTATGTGTGGCCTGGTGCAGGTATAAAATACAGAAAATATTGTCTCATTATTTCATGTCATCCTATTTAAGTTTTTTTTGTCTTCAGTTGAAAAGCAAAAATAAGTGACAACATTTTCGTTTTGAAGGTACATATTTGATCTAGCTGGTGAGTAGTTGAATATTATAAATGCTTATTTTTTTTAATTTTATTTCGTTCGCTTTAGCTCGAACAGAGTCAATTCTTATTTTTGACTGAAATTTGTGGTTTTTTTTAAACACTCATTGGTTTTCAAATACATGTTTTGCGTTACCATTTTGTTGCTTCCTTTCGGCTACAATGCAACGCCCATGTTTGCAGCGTTCCTGCAACCTCCCGCTTGTTACCTATAGAACATATGACACCAGGGCGTAGGCTTACGTGTCGTAGGTAAACTTTTGAATTATGAGTGCATTCTTCTGATTTTAAAGAAATTCAGAGATATGTTTGTTTGATATATGTTTACAAACTGAAAGTATTGTTCACTCTAGCGGTTTTTGTTTTTTGTCAACAGAAAAAGTTCAAAATGAAACAAAACCCACTTGTTTCCGGGTTTACCATACTTATTTCTCTGTATCTGTTTACGCCATTTGATGATGTAAATTGTTCAACAATTCGGAAGCACTACATCGTTGCCAAAGAGATCGATTGGAATTATACTCCTTTTAGATATCAAGAAGAGAGGGAGTGGAATTTGCCAAATACGCCAAATAATGAAAGACATGGGTATGCCCAGCTTTATATTACTGTTATTTTATTCTATATGTATATTTAGTTCTTCGTTTTTAGATGGTAAATACGTTTAGTCTTGCGTTCTAGTGAGTCAGGATTGAGAGGTAATGGTTCGAATCTCACCAGGGCCTGACGTTTTCCTTGGAATATAGACATTGAAAAACGTTTTTCATTCTACCCATGTTGGGAACTGAACTACTGATACGACATATCATATTTAGATTGCTATGAGGAAGTTCTTAAAAGGAAGTATCTTGTGAGTTTTCAAGGAAACTATGTCGCTATTTGGTTCGGAATAGTAACATAAAAATTAATCGTAAAAAGCATTGCGCAAATGGTAAACCTTGGAATATGCTATATCAATTTCATATATAATTAAAATGTCGTTATCAAACGCTCACGTTCTTAGAAAGTGTGTATATCATACTTTAATATATTTATGAATAAACACATTTTGAAATAAGTCTAATGGTCTACACATTGTAAATAGGGTTATAACTTAGTGTTAGTCATATTGACAGTGATTAGTAAGGTCTGTGTGGCGCAAATTGAGATTATCTATAACAATATACACTGAATTGTATGCTTGCTTGCTTTCTTACTTACTTTCTTGCACTTCTCTAATCTCCGAAGACTCTGGGTGGATTTTGCTGTAATTTAAACATAGGATAGCAAACATACTATAGTTTGTGATGGGCTAAATAAAATTAT
>JAUUEB010413081.1:0-20428 GCA_032362205.1 Clione limacina
TAGTGTGGTCAGCGTGCTCTGCTCAAGTTCTGTTGGGCGCGGGTTCGAGTCCCTGATGTGCCAAAACATTTTTCAGTAAGTCAGAACTGCAAACGTACCAAAACAATTTTATGTGATTACTTCCCTTTACACATGAAAACCATTGCACTTGGTGAATGTTGTGAATTCCTCACTAAATATAACATTTTTTTAGTACGAAAATTATTTCACAACCTTATTTCAAGACACAATAAGCAGTCCTGAATGTGCACAAGAACCTTTATTGTGCTTTACCAAAACGAATAAGAATATATTTCGAAGGTAAAAGAAAAAATACGTTTTTGTTGAATTCACATTGATGTTATAATTAAGCTTTTCACTGTTAACACAATCTGAAACCATTACCGAGTTAAATACTAATATTTATAGACTCTACATCCTGTATGGTTGGTCGGGTGCAAAAATTTAAAGGGAAAACAAAAATACTTTTTTGAAAACAAACCCATTCAGAGCAAATATACTCACAGCATTTTGCACTTTAGAATAAACAGAAGAAAAACTTTAAGCTTGTTTTTACAAATATGCATAGATCGTATATCAAGTGCGTTTATATGATATTTACAAACAATCAAGTTATCTTTGTTGCGTCTTTGACTTTATGTAAGATAACAAACATAATTTTCCCAAGTTTGCTCAGCAGGTGAAAGTAATCGGGTTAATCAACAGTTACGAGTGCGGAAAAATCTGTTGGAACGATGTATACATTTCTATATCTTATTTGACTAATTACAATGTTTTCTGTAAATTTGATAAGGGAATTTAGAAGATTGATTTAATTTCTTTTTAGTAACTAGTTTGTAAAAAAACAAGAATAAGAAGGTAAAGCACTGTTCATATGTGATGTGTGTCGACGATGACGTATTCCCATGCTGAAACAGAACATTTGAAACTGATGCGAGATAAGATAAATAACTACTTGTAAATAAGAGCACAATGTTTCAACCAATGTGGCAAATCACATAGTGCTAGGCAGACTTACCTGTATATCTTCAAAGGAATGTGACATCATAGCAATGAGCATGTTGATCAGGACGATGATAATGACCACGTGATATATACCAAACAAGTACATGCCCACAGTCTCAACCAAGTTTGTACTTTTCTCCAAATTTTGGCTCTCAGGCATATAGATTGGAGTGGCTGAAGTAATAAGTGTCAATGTTAGTTACATTTATTGTCTTAATTTAACATATAGTATGATATTGCATGGTGGAATATAAATAAAAGTATATTGTCATATTCATGTTCATTATACTACATTGACATTTTTTGACAGTCAAGCAAGAGAAAAAAATTAAAAAGTTTTTACTGTGAAGCTTCATATACCAAAAACCTTGAATTTAATATTTTTTTAAAATTTTAACGGCTTGACCTTGACCACAATTATATTTCAGAAAGACATTTAAGGAGAATTAACATTTGAGAACATACTTTGAGTCGTGGAAAATGGATACAAAAGAGCTACACACAGAGAATATATTTCTGAATGAAATAGGATGATAAACGTACGTGTATGGTATACAGCAATGTGTATTTTTGTTTATAGAGTCGGGAAAGTATTGCAGAATATCATGTCTCCTCTTCTTTACTTCAATTTACGAAGCTTAATGGATGCAATAAGTATCAAGATAGTTTTATACGGATTTACCCTGACTATGAAAAAATAAAGCAAGATCATTTAAATTTGTGCAAAGTATATCTAAGTATTAGCATACTGACCGAAAAAAAATATTTAATCTTTCAATGAATGAAGAGTTCTTGTGAGGAGAAGTCCACAGTTTGATTACTGAACCATGTTTTAACTGCACGGTCTCACTTGCTTTAGACATGTCATTATGAAACCCTGCCACACAGACCAATGGTCTTGATTAAACCATATTAGTTTTAATCTATAGTGAACTTCTGTATAAACACCTTTGCCTTTGAAGACTATTTTTCCCTATGATATTGATAGACTTTGAGTTTGACTGTAAATCGTAACTCTGGTATTGTTACAATAAACTTTTAACAGTTCTTTTATTTCGTCCGTGGGTACCTTTTCTCTTTTTATATATTAGATATTTAATTCATATATTGAAATGAGAACTTTGCCAGGGGGAAACTTACAGCTGAATACTTTTCAGACAACGTTCTTTTGACTAATGTGATGCTAGGACATGACCATAAAGGCTTAAACCAGGCTAATATCGGACCTTGGTATTGCAATATTAGACTACCTGACCATGAATGGGAAGGAGATTATATAAATCAAAAGAAAGAAAACACGAATTGGCCTAGTAATCGTAAAAAATGAAATTGTTTGACTACCTTGTTGAATAAACATAGAATGGAACCCTACCCCTGCAGAAACTCAGGCACGAGGGCTTGACGCGCTTTTTACCATTATGCCCTAAACCCCGATTTGAAATCATAGATAAGCCCCTACATTCTACCAAAAGATGAACAAAAATATAAACTACAGGCTCTGTTTTAAAAGTACCCTACAGAATTAATAATTTGTTTCAGCTAGATGTTCACATAACAGAAACAGGAAATTGCGTTTATTTGCAAGAGAATTTAAGTGTTAGGTCTTCCTGGAAGCACAGGCTAGCTTCTGAACCCATGTGTCGAAGGACAGTCAATTTATTATGGTACCAAACTCGCACAATTTTTATCGTTTTGAATATATCGCATTACAGAGAATACATAGTAAAAAACGAAAAAAAAGCTAATAATATTTCTTGCAATCTACTAATTTACATCAAAAGCTTAACTGTACGCCTGGGTATATCTACAAACAAATTGCCAAAGTTTTGGATCGAGTTAAAACCGTGGCTACATTAAGGTTTTGAGTTGGCATATCTGATACATCTTTTGCCATGTAAATAGCATATTTGTCTACACCTAGTTTCAAACTGAGTCCAAACATGCTAGTTTTTGCTGGAATAATTCTAAGTTAATAATAGAATGTTTGTTTTCTTAGCGGTATTGACAAATATGCAAATGAGCTCAAAGCATACCACTTTATCTTTACAAAAAAACCCAGATACCATAATTTTGCTACACATGAGGCTCTGCTAGCACTTTCAATTATTTAGTTTGTTTATTCAGCGTTCTATGATTCACTCAAATTACCTTTCTTAAAAAAATCCCTTCAAGACAACCGGAAACTAAAATGTTCATTTCAAAAACGTTTTACAGAATGACACTAAACTTGTTTGACATATAATCAATAGTGGTTGATTTTCTTGAAAACGCGCTGGCATCCACAATTTCACACCCGATCTGAATAGATCTATAATATTGTTTCATGAAGCACCTTTATGTCTACTTTTTAACTGGCTCATTTTATAGAATCTCAACGCTTAAAGTAAACTGCTTTGAGTTAAATTTCCCGGAGATATTTATGTATATTTTAGGCTTTTCATTATAGTACATACCCATCTACTGATTAACATGGGGGTAAAAATATATAACAAGTTACATAGATAGGTACAGAGTTGGCCTTAACCGATAAAGTCACACAGATTCAAAGATTTTAAGCTATATAAAAATTCAAGTTACATAGCGACTTTCTTTTGATCTAGACCAATGAAAGCTAAAGTAGAGTCCGGATAATACGAACCCGATTAATACGAATAATCGATAATTCTAAGCAAATGCAAAAGTCCCGATTTGTTCCCTCTTTGTTTAAGTAAAATATTATTCTTAATACGAAGGGTTATATCGGTAATTCGAAGACTTAATCTCTTGAGATGAAACAAGTTGGTATCCAGATCGATTTTCACCATACAAATCATATAAAACGAGCAATACAGACTGCAATACGAACGAAAACTTCGAATGAAAAAGAAATTCTGCATTACTTCCAAGTTTACAATGCTTATCATCTGCGAGAGAAGCTTAGAGTCCAAAGACAAATTGCAAATTTGAAGCATTTGAAAAGTCCCGAATTTGTCCTTCTTAGTGTAAGTTATTAATAATACTAATTATCGATAACTCGAAGCAACCCTGGTCGGTACCAAGCAGCTTGTATTAAACGGAATCTACCGTATTTTAAATATCTAGAGAATAGCATAAGTTCAACCATTTAAAATAAATTGTACAGCTTTGCAAGATTTCATAGCCATGAAAACGCTGCCCATGAGGAAAGATATGCACATTCGCATTTAAGCGAATTCCAGGCACGCACAAGCAACAACACTACATGCTGTTAATGAAGATTGGCTAACCCAAAAGGGTTTGAAATATATTTTTCAAACGACGGGAAAGGTCAGCAAAATTTGAAGAAGTTACAACAAACGAGGCAAAACAATAACAGGAGCACACACTCATAGTGTCAAAATATGCAAATATGGAAAAGAACTGCATAATCATTGCGAATAGAAACTTTCAGTAATGTTGTATGATATCCAAAAGAATATATAGGAAAAATCCCAAAAGGAGAGATAACTCAGTATAACATATTTTTTTCAAATTTGAGAGACTTGGTATAGAAGGACCCTAAGTCAATGTTCTAAATCCAGCGGTGTTAAATTTTATAACTTGAAATGTATGAAATCTCATTTAAAGGCACTAGTAGAGCCTCCATGCAAGCATGTCGCCAAATTAGCAAAAGAAAAAATTGCAAACTCCAAAATGGCCATAACTCTGTCCCAAAATGTTTATATAGAAAAGCTTCTATGCACAGTTTAAGAGTCCTATATTCACAGTATGGAAACGGAAAGCAAAAATTGAAAAACAATTATGTGACAAAAATGATGATTTTCTAAAGGTTGTGAAAATTGTTTTTAGAGAGCTACTAAAAGAGCTCAGTCCAATGTTTCAAGACAAAAATGACTGTTTCTCCTATCCCCACTGTAAATATTTTCTAAATTAGAAAAGGAAAGAAAAACTAATTGGTCTACCTATATAAAACATTGAATTGTATGCTTGGTTGCTTGCGTGACGATTTTCTCAAAAGTTCGTGGCTGGATTTGGCTGAAATTTGGAAATGTGATACCTTACATACCAAAGGGATATTTCGAATAAAAAAATTATATAATTCAAATATTTTATTTTCATGAATTTATTTCGTTTTTACTATATTCGTTTGTAAAATATTTTAAATCGCCATCTTTCTGTGAAGGCTATCGGAAAATTCCCGAAGATCCACATAATATGCGAACGCACCAAGTCATTGATTTCCTTACTGCGACTAGGATACATATGCACTTAAAAGGCTTCTGTGTGCACATTCAGCTGATACACATTGTAGATTTCAGAGGCTGGTTTCAAACTTTTTACGGAGACAACGCATGTTCGTGTTTCCATCTTTTAATAGAAAGCAGAGGCGTATCTGAGATTTGAAATGGGAGGGGGCATATTGCAATGCAATACACATTTTCTATAATCTATAGTCAGGGTAAATACTAACATTTTTAAAGTTAATTTAGACTCATCTTGCTTCTCTTCAAATACGTTTGACTTCTTTCAACTTCTTATTCAGAAAAATTCAGACGATGCAAAGAAAATTGTGACTTACAATAAACGTGAAAAAACCAACAAAACAACACAATATAGATTTAAAGCCCTCTTAAAGAAATAAAATGCGTCGATCCGTTCATTGGTTTGTAAAATCTGATGTCTTTTAAGTGGGTGTTAAATATTAGCAGCGTTAAATTGTCTGTTCAAGCTATTAATTACAATACTCTAAAGAAAGTTAGATTTATAATTGCTACATGCAGTTCTCACTTCAAATTCAATTCAGAAAAGGAATTGAAAACAAGTATTTCACAACTAAGACTTGGTTTCTAAATATTGTGACAGTTGTGCTAAATTTCCAATAACACCATGATAATTTTTAGTCTCTTAAATTAGTAACCTTAATCCAAATTATAAATGAACTAACATTTTACAATATGACATGAATGATCATATAATGCTACCTTTCTCATCATTGTTGGGGTCCTTAGACATAGTTACTCCATCAGTGCAGTAGAAGTAGTTTTTATCAGAATCCATGGTGGTACACTTTGCTAGTATAGGAATGTGAGACCAAAGCGTTGATTGGGTTAGTATTATTACAGATTTCATACTCGTTCAAGCAATTGTTTGTGAACAACGGAATTAAAGATATTTGGAGAGGTTTCAAAGAAGAAGTAAAAGAAATCAATCAATTCACACGGAGCCACAATGAAGTATAAGAAAAACATGCTTTTAAGAATTTGTTATTTTACTAACTTACATTGTGTCCTTTTTCTGTGCAGTGACGTCATATCAGACAGTCCCATGCCATTTATGCCTGATAAATATTTGTATGTCTTAAAATAATCTAAGGTATATAAGGTCGTTTATCTAACAAGAACATTTTATCTAAAAAAAACAAAAAAGACAGCATTAACTCTTTAATACAAAATTCAATGAATGTTTCCTGTTGTAAAATAAAAGTAGACGAATGACAGTATGACATATATTTTATTAACATTACTCTTCTCGTGCTCAAGAGTTGAAAGACATACTCTGAGAATATTATTTACAAGAAAAATTAAAATTATTTCATTACATTGCACGTTTATTTATAGATATTATGAAAGCTCGACAGATGTTGTATTTCATAGTATAGCACATTTGAGGAAGTGTTACAGATATTATCTCCGAATTATATTGAACAATAACATGAATATTGTTGTTTTGATAGAAACCATCATACTAGCTCTATTTAATTTAGAAAATGTTTACAAAATTGTAGATTTTTTTTGCTGCAAATACAAAAATACAAATATGCGTCCAGGAAACTAGGTGGGCAGGGAATATCACAAGAGCAATGAGAGAAATAGGTCATGGATATAAATTATTTCAAAGTAGAGAGAAAAGTAGAAAGATGTTGGTGGGAATGGAGCTGATACCAGAAATGAAAGGGGGAGTAGCTGAAGTAAACATGTTAACAAATAGGTTAATATGGACGAGAGCAGAGTTAGGGGGAGAACTCATGAATATTCTGGCTGCTAAGCCCCACAAAGCGGCCAAGAAGAGTTCATTAGAGAGTATGTACCTTATTACAAGGATACCTAGATCAGAGAAGATCATAGTTAAATCAGGTATAAATGGCCATGTAGGGAAAGAGGCGGAGCATTTTGGCAGAGTTAGTGGAGGGGGCGGATATGGAATTATAAATAGCGAGAGAGAATGTGTACTAGAGAGTATGGAGAGCCTAGACTTAGCTTAATACCTTCTTTGACAAGAAAGAAGAGCGCATCATCACAAATAAGAGTGGGTGAGTCAAGTCACAAATTGACTTCATCCTTACCAGAAGAGAGGACCTAAAGGTAATGCAGGAGTGTAAAGTAATACCTGGGGAGGATGCAGTCACCCAACATTGGCTGATCGTTGGAGTGATGAGAGTCAAAGAAGAAAAACGTAAACGTAGTACAAGAAAGAAGAGGATAAAAATGTTGACACTTTAGAGAGAAATAGTAGCAAAATATTGAGAAAACCATTGTACTCACTTCCGTTGGCTTTCGGATGGCTGATGGAGATGTCACCGATGCTTACTTGGCCAAACATGGACCAGAATAAACTGGAAAACGTTTGTTTTAACCTGCAGAAATAAATCATCATAAGCAATAAGAAGTCAAGATGAATGAAACGACATAATTCTGTTATACGAATTAACATCGTAATTCGTTTGCGTCATTTAGCGTGCATAATTCGTGAGTTCCTAGGAGACCTCTCGGCAAAGTTCAATATCAAGATATTAAGTTAATGATGTAACATGTTATTTATATATGTATTAATGATAAGTTGTATTGTCATTCCAAGTAAATCTAGACATTTATAAAATGCTGCAGAATCTCCCACGAAATCTAGTCAGGATTCAAATTTCTAAACAGAGATAAAAAATCAAGGGTAATTCAGTGACCTTATAGAATAAAGAACAAAAAATAAATTAAATCAAAGAGGAAATGGCACAACAAAGACTACGAGGAAAGAAATAATTTTGAGTTTTTTTGTCAAAAGACGTTATTTATATGTAAAAATTCTGGAAAACCTGTTTATACGACTTACCCTTTGAAAGCTTTGGCAGCATGTACGGATATTATCTCTCCATTCATTTCAACCTTGATCTGTTGGGCACCATAATACCAATACAGATTGTGCAGACCAACCATGAAAGCAAAGAGCACCTTTGAAAATAAAGTAATCATTGGAATTCTAGGCATGCGTCTTGAAGACAGAAGTCACTTCAAACGAGGCTAAAAACTTGTCCATTTTGCATTTCTATTTACCAACCCAAATTGTTTTGGACATGTCACTCTTAATATAGTCTAATTTTTCACTACTTACTACTCGAGCCTATTTTTCGAGTAGTGTAGTGGGTCAGCTCGAGTAAGTATTGAGTAGCGGAGCAGGTCACTACTCTGGAGTAGAGTAGCGGGTTCACTACTCGAGAGTACTACTTCGTACTCGAGTGCTCGAGTAGTTACAACTCTGATACGTTTATCTTTTCTTGAATTTAAAGGAAGGGTGTTTGCTTTCACGATAATTACTAAATGATTAGGACCCAAAGACCTTAAAATAACGTTTCTACAAACACCAAACAACTCCCCCTTACCAATATAAACAAGACCATGAACCGTGTAATATCTCCCACCATCCTGCCTAAAGAGATCTGTAAAGGTCCCAACACCTCAAAGGCAGGCATCAATTGCGTGGTTCTGGCAAAGCTGATGACATTGGCGATGGCAAACAGAACGTCCGATACTATCTCCGGATCATACTCTTCCCAAAGGAAACGGGCTGATGAACAAAAACGTTAACATCTTAGTAATTTATAAGGCATTTGAGAATGTAGCGTCATTTAATCAAATAAATTCAAGTTAAAAAGCAATTTCTATGGATGATCTTTGGTTCCTGTTAAAAACAGTGTCTCTTTTTTTTGTAAAAAAAACTTCTTTAATTTAAGCATCAGTTATGTGCTGCCCAGTAAACAAATAAGAAAACTTGACTAAAATAGGTTTAATTGACTGAATAAAGTCACTCACTTTTCGCTCCCCAAATGATTAAGGAGAAAACATAATTATAATAAGGCCATTAACTAGGAGTCAAGTGATAGCCATTGTAATCTTGAACTATATTTATACATATAATTAGTGGCGTCCAAAAGAACAAAAAGGTAGATATGAGGAGATAATCATCTACCAAAACAATATTTTGAGACCATTGTTATGTGAGATGAATATGCGAGGTCTTATTTTACCAGTACGTTGTATCATAACAACCTTTAAATTCCCTATATTAGTGATATTATATTATTCATGAAAAAATTAAACACAATGTACAGATAAAATGGTTATGAACAAAGATGAAAATTGGACACTATTTCCTTCTACTAAGATAAAATTAATCATGAGTCAAAAGTTGAAATTGCACGATATAAAGTACTTACACGCCTCCATGTAATATTTCATCGGCGACTCTGAATCCTTGATTTCTTCGAGGAATAAATTAAAACCTGTATAATTTCCCTGATTTAATAGCATTGCTCCATGATTTTTACCGCCAGCTTTATACAATCTGGGGAAGTTGAATAAAATTTGAAACAGCAAGTAAAGATTGATGCCTTGTGTGGCAGCAAATACTGATTATGTCATCATTCAACGCACAATTATGTTGTGTTTTGGTATATTTTCTTCTTGTCTGTGTGTGTGTCTGTCTGTCTGTGTGTGTCTGTATGTGTGTTTACGAGATAACTTGGGTAATTTTGCTCGGATCTGTTTCATTTTTGGAAGGATGATATATATCAAGTATAGAATATTTGCTATTTAAATACAGAAATGTTTGTGAAAAATTCACGCAATTATGGCAATTGTTGAGGTTTTTTACAATATGTTCTTTGTTTATTTGGCAAAAACACGCTGTGGTCACATCTTCAGAGTTAAGAATTTAAAATCTCCCAAAGAAGCTCTTCTAGTGACTATATAAAATCAGCTTTCATATTATTTTGAATAATCAGTTCAAAAACAATAATTTATGGCCCCATTGAATATTTTGCTATATGTCTTTTTTATTTTTTGCGAACACGCTGAGATTCCATCGTCAAAAATAAAAATCTGAAATCTTCAACGGAGGCTTAATTCGTAGGTCCCTTTTATGGTTTTCAGGTACGTTATTTTGGTAGTGGACGCATCGTTGGGAGTAAGACCCTTAAATATTGCACACAGACTCGTCAAGGGACCTTCTAAAAACATTTTTCTCAACTTTTTGAAAAAAAATATGTTTACAGAGTCATTGCCATTGATTTGTTTGCTATATGTTCTTCGTTATTTATGTCTGATGTGTTGTTGTACTCTCTAGGCGCACTAATTCTTCTAATTACAGGATATATTCAAACGGCATCAAAGAACATTTCACATTCATATCTGAGCAAACATTTTCATCAAAGAAAAGATCTCATCACATAATGCAAAAACTAACGAAAGTGTTGTTGTGTGTATCATATCTATAACAATATACGCTGAATTGCATGCTTTTTGAAATAGAGCTGAAATCAGCAGTTTGGTCGAGGAGGGTTCATTGAAACTGAGTTTGAGAAAGTTATCATTAGCAGGTGTAAAGTAAATTAAGAAATACCGATACCAAGATTTTTCTTTTTGTATTTCTGATCATATCCTAGAGTACGTCCCGTGAAAAGTTCGTTAGAATAAATTAATTATTTCAAGTAAAACAACTTACACGTCTGCCTCTTTAACTTTCCACTCTGTAAAAAACCTGAGAACATATGATGACAGGTACATAGAGAGGACTGCAAAGTCCATGGCGTTGTAATAATCCATGATGTAAGACCGAGCACCAGAACCGTAGATCTGTTTACACTCAATCCACAATAAACCTGGACATATGTCAAAAATATATTGTAATTTTTTTTAGAAGTATACACAGTAAATAAAAAGCTATAAGTTTGAAGTTAATACAAAATGAATCATATTGTTTCCAAAAATTCAAGTAATCCAAAATTGATAGAATTTCTGTGGCATGGCTCGAAAATTAGCTTGCAAATAAAAAACAAAATAAGAACCATAAAATCAAACTGAACCAAATGAATAACAAAACATGTTTGCCAAGAAGCTTAAGCAATACCCATGAATCTCAAATTGCTATCACATGACTCAAAATACAATGAGAACCAATGTGAGACATTTAACTCACTTAAGATTCAGGATGGCTGGAATTTCGATATTTTTAGATTTCTAGTGACATCCATGTATTCAGAAATGCAAAACATGTATATATGGTTATTTAAATGCGGAAAATCCGTTTTTGTTGTCAATTTTGTGATATTGACAAAATTTGCCCTTTTTATCAAAGCGTTTTGTGTAAAATAAGACAAAATGATTTTCTAAATGGGATATATTTCGACAATTGCAGCTTTTGTGTCCCCTTAAAGCCCTTTACAAAAGCTGCTGACTCGGCATTTCTATTTTTTTAACGAAATAATTACACGGATAAAAAATAGGTCCAAGACGTTTCTGTCACTTTTAGTGACCGTTTTAGAAATTGAAAAAATTATACAGTTTTTCGTGTAACTTTTGCCCCGCAGTAAATGTGACAAATATCTAACCTAAGGTCCAAAATACAATGCATATCTGCAAATATGTGACACATGACTTAAACAAGACCAAACATTCAAAAACAAATGTACTTATATGCAGACTGCTCACCGAAGGCCTAAAATATAATATTTGTACATATGAAACAAATAGCCCAATTATGACTCAAAATACAAAACATATCTGTACAGGAGTAACACATGACTCTCCTCCGACCCAAAAAAACAAAACATATTTTAACATGACACTCACCTAAGACCCAAAATACAATACATATCTGTACATGTGTGACAAGTGTACTAGCTGGTCGGAGTGTCTCCTTTAGTAGACTATGGTACTTCTCATCATTTGTTAAGTGTGAATATCTTGGATGAAAAAGGTCATCTGAAATAATACAAAGTTGGTACCGGCTTATATATCAAGTATACTACTTTTTTAACACAGTTTTAAAGATTATTCTAAAGGAAACCCGAATCAAGCTCATCGGAATGAATATTATTCATACTAGTGTTCTATAGCTTTATTTCAAAATACACAAATAATACTTTCTATGCAGTATCTCTATATTTCTTGAGACAATCATAGCTTTAGAAAACCGTAGCCACATAAAATCATGACTGAAGGGATAATGGGTACAGGTAATACATTTCAAAGATTATCACTAAGCATAGATACATAAGAATATTTGTTCATCTGGATTATTTGATTTTAAACCTACAGGCTGTACTAAATAATGAGTCAGAATTAATATCATAAGAACAAAAAAGATTACAGAGATCTTTGATGAATCAAATGGAATGTTAATGATGCGTAAATTATAAATACGTTGCTTAAGAAGAAACAATTATGTACAGCCATTCTTTGCGAGTCTTTTTTGCAATCCAACTACGCATCTACTCTTAATGTTTTGCTGGTTAAACTATGTTATAATTGCTGTCAAATTGTTTGTTTCTACAACCAAAATGTGACACGACGTAGCAGCTTTTGGGGTTACAACGTAGGGAACACAGATGGCCTTTAAAACATTTCAATGGTGGAATTATTTGTGCGAATTGACTTTTTTCACAAAATTAAATAACTCACGACTTACCTGTATTTGTTATGGTATGATGTGACTCTGTGATGCGAAATGTAGCAGCAGCAAGAAGTATGAGAAAACACATGTGAGATGCTGTATGAGTGATGAACTTGGTCACCGGGCAGCGCATGACGGCGCCGAACTGGATCAACGTCATTCAGGGACAGTCAAATAACAGGGATTTCCGTTGATTATCCGTGGCGTAGTTGTAAGGTTGATATCATTTAGAGAGGTCATAAGGCACACATCAGGAAATAATGGAAGTAAGAAGTAAAGATACGGTGAAGATATTTCACAGGTTTGATGGTTTCCAGGGTAACATCAAAGTTTTATCATTTGTCAGCAATAGTAACATTCAGTGATGACAATGGATTGGAGAATTCCGAGAAAGGTGAAGAAGTATGTGGATAAATAAAACATAATTTAGCATGTTATTTAAATATTTTTTCAGAACGATTATAACATTTATAAAAAAAAAAAAAAGATGTATTATTATTACTAGTAGATGCCTCGTTCTCCGAACGTGTAAGACAGATTTGCCAATTAGGACTGAGGGTGAGAGTATTTTTTAATATTTCTTTAACATAAAACAATTAACACAAAAACGCTGGAAAGGAAAACGCAACAACGACGGCTAAACACAGGACGGAAAAACGCAACAACGACGGCTAAACACAGGACGGGAAAACGCAACGACGACGGCTCAATTTTTAATCTTCAAGAACGCAAAAATGAAATCTATAAGAAAAGTATCACATGTCGATATAAAACGTCCTAGAAAAAACGTGTATAGACCCCCATTTTTAAACTTTCCTAGCTCCATTATAATAAGAAGATTAACTATGATGACTGTCAAGACTTTCGCTCGTACAATCTAGAATAAAAGAGTACAGAGGGATCTTTGGTTAGGCAGAGTGTGGGAAAAGATAAAATATTTGACAGTTTAACATACGTTTTTTAGTGTTTGAACAGTCTATCTTTATGCATGTTTCATTTGTGAAATGCTAAGCGTATTGAGCACTTGTGGGTGCGATTTATGAATGTTTTTCGTTATTATTATGATTACCATTATTACTGCAATGTGATTTTTTTATAGTCTGATTTTAAAGTTTTATCCAAGAAAAGTAAGACAGATGTCAGCATCTAGTTTTCAGCGGAATTTTGGGAATTGATTGCGTTTTTGTTTGATACTTTTTCTAAGAGTTTGTCACTCCCGGTATGCTGATAAAATGTCTTTTAGACGCATCTCGAAGACTTTCACTAAAGTTATGTTAAAAGTGCACTAACCCATTACTGCATACAACATTTCACATTGGATATACGAAACAGGAAGTAGTGTAGACATAGCTCAGATATAACATAAAACCGTAATTTATTCCAAAGGTTTCACTGAAAACTAGATTCTGAAATCTGACTTACTTTTTTATAATCAAAATCAGGCGCTAAACAAAAATCACCCTGTATTGATCATTATTGATTACATATACTTCTCGTTAACAAAGTAAGCCGCCGTATATGATTATGTATTAATTTTTTCGGGGATGGCGATATCAAATGTTATGGGATTCTTTCACAGAAAAACGAACTTGATAGAAGAGCGGACTTTTTTATATAGCTATATCAAGATTGAAGCAATGATTACTGTCATTACGAAGAAAACAGGGCGGACATAATTTTGTTTGACGAATGGTGCATAAAACAGACATAAGGCAATGATTATCTTAAACGATGATTATTATTAGTTTGCAAATAAAACAATCTCAAAAAAGCAAAATGAATTATTCATTACTGTAAACTTTATTAATTAACTACATCTTAAAAGAGTAATAAAAAAGAGATAATGATTCAGTGCGGAGTTATACTCTTTTTGTTAAGATCTTTACATCAGACTGTACTATTTTAACCCATGAGGCAACGAAACAAGAACTTGATATATGACAAGTATATGGATATCATTGGCACACCCTTTTTATTTCAACAAATATATCTGATTGTACGCACGTTGATCCAGATCTTGAGGGGACATCCTTTATCACGGGGTCACGTGATTTATTGCTTGATATTCTTTTCTTTTCTCAGTTATTCTTTAGCACACTCCATGTTGTTAACCTGTCCAGTCTTTGATGTCGTATTCACAATTTTATGGTGATCTGCCTCTTTTCTTTTGCCATAGATTTTTGCTTTAAGTTTGTTCTTCCTAATGCTTTTGCGTCTTTTGATGTGGCCAAAATATCTGATTTTTTTCTGCTTGATTTTTTGCAGCACACTTAGTTCCTGTCATAACTCATCATTAGATTTGTGGTCTTGCCATCCAATATTACTCATTCTTCCGTAAATACACATATAGGGCCATGAAGTTTTTTCTCACATGCCTTATTTATTGTCTCACAGCCATATGCAAATACTGTATTTATATGTAGCATGTGAATAGTCTCTTCCAGGCGCGTAGCCAGGATTCTGAAATGGGGATGGGGGAACTTTGGATATAATTTAAATAATGGCTGCGAAGCTGCCTAAAGTTTTGAAATAAGTTATAAATGGTGCAAATTTAAGGCATTTTGCATCTAAAATTGGGATTAATATCCGCGAAGCTGCCGAAATTTTGATTTTTTTTGAAAAACTAGAGTATTCTGGATCGAAATGGAGGGGGGGTCATTCCCCCATGCCCCTGGCTATGCACCTGGTCTCATCCGCACCTCTTTTGATATTCTGTGTGATGTCCGAACAGTATTCATTTCCTTGGACCTTGATCTAGCCATGCCCCATGTTATATTGATTTTCTTTTCGGATTTAGCATTTTTTGTGATATTTGACCAAGATATCTGAAGTCATGGATCTGACCTAACTCTTCATTGTTACATTTGATTCTTATTTCTTTCCTCTTTCTCTTGAATTTTGATTCTTTTTTATTTTCTTTATGCTCATGTTTAGTCAAGTCGTTCAACTTTGATATTTAACTGAGTAAGCGAAGTTATGTAGGCTGTTTTGATCACCCGACAACAAAACTGTTTCGTCTGCATATCTGAAATTGTAGATATTACGACATCCCATGTTGATTCCCTTTCATGAGCTCTATTTAATGAAAGATACATTCTGTGTAGATGTAAAAAAGATAAGGGGACAGGTCGCAGCTCTAACGGGCACCTCGTTGAATTAATTTCTAGTCTGGAATTTATTTCTGTGATCTGATTGCAGCATTTTGATTCCAATAAAAAAAATGCTATAATCCGAACACATTTAGCGTCAATGTAAATACTTGTTAGGGTCTGAATCCTTTGATCTTGATGTAACTCAGTCAAAAACTTTGGAGCAGTCAATAAATAATTAGTTATGTTATATTAACTAAGGTTACTTAAAAAGTCCTGGACCATAATCTGTATTTACCTAAATGTGTTTTTGAGCTGTGATGTTAAGTCAGAATGTACATTCTCTTGTGCCACTGTAATGTCTGAACCAACATTGTTCATCACTTACTTCCTTATTTATTTTCCCTTTATTTCTTCTTAATTTACAATTATACGGATATTTGTGATTTGTCGCATGAAACTGATGTTGCAAAAACGTGAATATGTTGATTTTCTTCGTCTCTTTGGCAAAGTAATTATTATTGATTCAATCATGTCTTCTGGCATGTAGCCTGCATTATAGATACAACTCCCACTAATCATCATCAAGACGTGATTTTCATATTATTTCAATATTGGTGGCCCTCAAGTATTATGGATTTGTGGAATTAAAAGAAGACGTCTCCAAGTTATTCTTTCCACCGATCCAGGATCTTATCATTTTCAAAATGCGCTTTCCTTGTTTATCCTAGATGCTTTTTGCTATTTTTTTTACCAGCAAGGCACCTGATATTGCTGCGGATTTTTATTGAGCACCATTGTTAAGTTACTATTTATCGTCACATTTTTCTTCAATTAATATCCCTTTGGCTTCTAAGCATTTCTTCTGGTTATATTTGGTTTGATTTTCTTATACTGAGTCTTATACGGATTTATGTTATTTTTTCTTTTTGTCTGTTAAGGTCTACAAGTTCCTGTTATGACACATAACCCTCAAACCCGTGATTTGGTGATCAATTTTGACCCTCTCGTGTTTGAAGTAATCAAAGAGGCTCACTACATGGTCAAACTTGCTCTTCAGATCCCAAGGTCAGTCGTCGTACTCATCCACGCATGTGAGCAGATACAGAATGTCTTCTACAAAGTACAGGTGAGATGGTAGATCAAGGTTAGTTGAGGCGTGGTCAAGTCTATTCGACAGTGTATTCGACAGTGTATTCGACAGTGTATCCTAACAAATATTACAGACACAAAAATCATGTTTTGCTTATTAGCTCGTGCATGTATTTAACGGTTTGTCAGTTAAAATTACTCCGTTTTCATGAGTGAGACTCATTTGCATGGCCCCTAACGAATCAAATTACCATAAATTGTATTGTTCCCTGCAATATATTGTTGAAACATACTCCTAGAACCCTATAAATACTAATTGCTAAAATATTAATGGTTAATACAAAGGTCACGTACAAAGTTAACGAGTGAAAGTTCTCCGTAATTTAATGTAGTTATTTATACTCATAAATTTAATCGCATGGACCCTGTCATATTGAATTTACCAAAACTAAAATTTGGTGACTGCAAAATATTGTTTGAACACCCTTTTAGCAATATTAAACACCAATTGCAACAATGTCATGGTGAATTTACTCATACAGGGGTCATACAGGGGTCATACAAGTGAGTATTCACTCATGAAATGGTGTTATTTTAACTGATTAACCGCTGGTAATCACCCTGAACGAGTCAATTAAAAATACATTTGTTTGTGTCGGCTATGTATTGTAAGAATTCACTTTTTGGAATCTAAAAAGACAATTTGCCGACAATTTCATGGCTCATTGATTCGTACAGAGACCCTACAAATAAGTAATTCTTCATGAAAGGCAATTATTTAAATTCATAAACACACTTGCATGGCCCTTCTACGAGTCAATTTAACATGATTTTTTGGACGACTTCTACATATTTTGAGATCATACGCTCAGGAAAGTAAAAAATAAGTTTGATTCTATTTTGCTAAAAAGTCACGGCAATTGTCAGACAAATTTGGAAGGCTTTTATTTTTTTATCTTAAATTATAGGCGGAGCACCCTACTGAAAACGCATTTTACTTAAGAAAAAATCACCCAAAGTCACTAAAAATTGTTTCATTTTATTAAGTCGTGTCTAGTTAGTGTCACTTTTGCTGCGGAACATTAAAATACGACCATTTTGAGTATTGACCTTAGCAGTGGTTAGATGGTGACTTGATGACATCACGGTCCAGCTTGACCTCATAACTCGATAACTTATGATCGTACAATGAAAACAAGTACTTGTTTGTAATCGTCTCGGCAACACCTTTCATTTAAAACCAGTCAAGATTCATTCTGAGCACTTTGATATTTTGACCATTGGTCAGCCCTAGTGTTCAACGGTCAAGATATTTTTTCTGACGAACTCAAATTTTGTGTCTTAATCACCTAAGGATCATTAGAATCCAATTCTGGTGGAGTCCTGTGGGGAGAGGTGAAGATAAACAAGTCATTAATCATTAAGTATATCCATCATAATTGTCTTGTATATCATCTTGTTTTCTATCTAATTGTCTTGTATATCATCTTGTTTTCTATATAATTGTCTTGTATATCATCTTGTTTTCTATATAATTGTCTTGTATATCATCTTGTTTTCTATATAATTGAAAGTTTAAAGTTGATTGTACGTTGCTTTGCTTTACAGATGATGCTGGCAGATTACAAGACCATGAAGGAGTCGATTCCAGACATGTTTGTGCCTCTCATGCAACCAACTATGTTTAAGGTAAAAAAAAAAAAATTACAAACTAGTTTATTTTAATCAGCCAACCATATTTAAGTTAAAATCTACAAATTAATTAAGTTTAATCAGTCCAGTATATTAAACATGCTCAACTTATGATTGTTGATGTTCTTGACCTGTTTGATAGTCTGAACGCAAACGTAATCTTATTCATCGTATGTGACATATCACAAGTTCACAGTGAATAGAATAACTGTGTTCTTTGAAGGAAACGGAAAGTTGCAGAGAAACGTTTAAACGTGTACATGGACGTTTCTTACACTAATAAGCAGTACATACAACTTATCAGTTTTCAAGTTCATGTTTGTTTTTATACTACAGATTGACTATCTGATGTTTCCCGCTTTGACGACAATCACGTGGACATCTCTAGAGCTGAACTCGTATTTCAAGGAATTGGACAAAGCTTTCCAGGAGACTAAACTACTTGTGAAAACTGTGAGTTCCAATTTCTTAATTCATATAAGATGGAAATTTCTTTATAACCACTGAATGAATTTCAATTTAAATTAATAAATTCGTCATGAATCAAATGTGTCATTTATTTGTCTTAGTAATGTTTGAGTTCGAAGCTATACAATAAAATAAAAACTTGATGAGAGTTCACAAAATGTCCAATACTTCTCCTGTTTCCATTGTCAAGACTTGAATACAACCTGCTCGCATTACACATTTATACACTTACATAAATGTGTGTTTTATACAACAAATGTTGTATTTTTAATCAGACAAAACGTCTCATTACAGAACAAATAAACTTAATTTCCAATGTAAAAGGTGAACATTTTAAGAGGGTCTAATTTAAGTGTCACTTGGTTCAACATATCAACATAAAAAGTTATAAGGGCACACTGCACTAAGTTCTTATTTGTGTTGAAATTGATTGCAGTATATAAAAAAAATTGAAGTAAATTTAAAACATTAACCATCAAGAGTTTGGTGAAGCTCATTAGGAGCTTTCGGCGACCATCCTGAACTGTTTGATGACCGGATAACTCGAGAAGAGCCGAACCTCAACCGAGGGAGAGAACCATGTGACCAATCGTCATCATCCGGTCATGTGACAAACAGTTCAGCTTGAGTACTCAATTACATTAATTTTGCATTGTTATTCTTACTTTGATGATTAATTCTGATTTTAATTAAATAACCTCATAACCAAATTTGTTTAACCAAGGTACTTGACATCAAATACACGCGAATTGATGCCAAACTACATCAGATTGCAGACACTGTTCTTTGTGTATTACCGACCACGCCTCTCACTGTTGACGAATTTATAAACCAAACAAAGGTCAGTCAAACTTTGTCAGAGTTATTTCTATTGAATATTATTACCAAGATATACCTGTTTATAGATCAACAGAATTGTACATATGGGTGTTTGAGTCCAAAATGCTCTGAATTCGCGCCATTTTAACCTAATTTTCGTCACTGATTTGACATCAACCAATTTTGTACCACCACTTTCAAAATCGCGCCTGTTGAGTGCCCAATCGCAATTAAACTGATGGGGGGAAATATACAAATAATTACAATCAATAGTGATTATAAGGATCTGATTATCATCAATTAGCTGTAGAGTAAGTATATCATGTTTGAGTATATAATGCTTTAATTATGATTTTGATATACACACCGTGCCTGAATGAAAATTGACTTCAAAAAGATAAGTCATCTCTATATTTTGTTATTTTGCATCAGAAAACATGTAAGCAGTAAATTATGAACAAAAAGAAAAAAATCTATGGGGCCCTTTTCTTTTAAAACGTGAAAATCCAAGATGGCCGCCAATTTACAAAAAATATCTAGAGCCCATGTACTTTTTCTTTGCCCCTTTTGGTTTAATACGTCGTATA
>JAUUEB010413082.1:0-12072 GCA_032362205.1 Clione limacina
GATTATTGCTTCTTGTCACTTTTAACCCTTAAAGTCATATCCGGGATGGTTTAATAGTTCCCTTAGCTGTTATTTCAGACTTAAATAGAGGCTTATTGCGTATCTCGAAGTATATTACAGTATATGAGCACACCTGCGCACGCCATTCTGTCTTTGTTATTATCATAGTTAGTTTGATCCTAGCGATATATATAGATTATTCATCTATTTGAGCACCGAACAAAATATCAGGGTTTTTAAGCAGAATATTTAAAACCAAAATGCATGGATCTTTAGAAATTGCCAGCTAAAGATTTACTTCGTTACAAAGCAATCGAAGCATTATTTTCTCCTGACTTATCTCTTTCCTTCGCTTTTGGGTGGGTGTCCTTCATATTCAAATTTTCTCCATACCACACAATTTCCCATATACTACGATCAACTCAGCAGACATTTCCGGTTAGTTGTTTGACGTTCCCATTACGTGATACAAGGAACACTCCTCTACACCAATCACAGTCAATGGCTATCAGTATCATCGTCTGATTTGTGACATATTGTGATAGTTATCCTCAATCTTATAGATATCTTAGATAATCTAGATATATTTAAACTGGTATAATATTATCATTGTTGAATAATGACATAAGAGGTTGTCAAAAAATACAAAACTATCGCAACTTTCTTCTTAAAGACTTTATATGCACATGTCTTGTAACAGACTGGTCAGAACAGATTCGTAATGACGGGTAAAACAGGCTATTGCAGCATTGACGAAGTTAGTTCACTATTTCCCCCGAACCACTGATTGGGCAAATTAAAGGTGTATATATAGATCGTATCATCTTGTCTCCAAAACGTGATGAAAAAGATGACTCCACCTTGTTTCCGGTAGTCTTTACAGTCTTGTCTCTTTATGCTGTTTTCAATATTGGTCGTTGTTTGACAAAAATGTAAGTGCGTGCTTGTTAAGGTGTCAGTGTCTAGGGACGAGTAGGGAGTAGAGACATAATGGGGCGTAAAGATAACAGTTTTATGGTGATACTGAAATGTCAATTTGGGTAAACGACATCATCATTTTGACACTAATTTCTCAGCTACTTTATACACTTTATACCATTTCCGATATCAATTTTTTTTTATTGTCGACTACATTTTATAGGGGAAGATGATTCATTTTCTCATTTTCTTTTCTTCTTTCATATTGACTAGGGAGCGGTTGACTAGGAAAGCCTTTACGAACTACTTTATAGGAAATATTTTTCATCTTTAGAGAGCCTCAAATTGAAATGAAAGTTGATTAAAATTCTCGAAGTTTTTAAGCTGGTCACTATTTGCCATGAGTCTGTTTCAAGCTTGTTCTCTATTAAAACTTTCAGAGAACAAATTTAAAACAAACTCGTGAAAAATAAATTTAAACTGTTTATGAATAAGAAGAGTCATTCAGTTAGACTTTTTAGATAACCAAAATATGATACTAAGTGGGGGTCAGTATGGTTTTAGAACGTTTTGAAGACTGTTTGATGCGCGCAGTAGATCTCATGTTATTACTTCAGACAGGGGCTTTGAATGTCGATTTGAAGTTCTCTTTTAGAAAAGTTTCGTCATAACAATACTTGAGATGTTATGCTAATTAGACTGCTTCATCTGCTGAATTGCATCTACAATTCATTTTAATGCAGGAAGAATTCCCACGAGTGGAATATGTATAGAATAATTTTCTCGTCTCAAAGAGAAAAGCGTTTGACATGGTTTATGTTGGGTAAAGGCCAAGCTGAAGCTTTTATTCTATTTCAAGCAATCATCTAGACATATAATATATATATTTATATACTGAATTATACAAGCAGACAAAATTATTTGAAACGAAGCCAAGGTTTCATTCGTATAAACAAATTGTTGTATCATCTGCACTGTAAGTGTATGACAGAATAATCAAATAATCGACAAATTTATGAATTATTCATTGAAATTTATATTATGAGGGTAAAACTTCTTCTTCTGTCACTATTAACTACTCACATTTAATAATGTGCTTGTACTGTTTTTGCAAATCGAAAACATAGATATCAAAACATATTTAATTGATTTAATTGAAGTTGACAAGAGTGCATTGCTGCGTTGAATAATGAAGAAGTCCCTGGAACAGACTGTCTGATCCAAGGTGGGTGAATCAAATATGATATCAAAACATATATAAAAGTAATATTGATGCGTTTCTAAAACAACAACTGTATGACAGAGATCTTTCTTTGATCTAAAAAAGTAAAGTTCCTACAGCATAATGAGATCTTTCTGTTATACTCAAATGTGAAGTTATTACACTTTTAATACCGTAGGAAGATATCTGTCATACAGTTCAGCAATATATTACTCTTATAAACCTAGCCTATAATTAAAAAATAAATGAAAATAAGAAATTGTTAAATTAGTGTCTCTCATTGAAATTATAAAACGGCGTTTCACTTATAACTGATGACAAATGACAGCCGATTAATGTAACATAATTTCAATCTTTTATTAGATTTATTACTGTGCCAACGTGATCACGTGATGATAATTGTTCTTATGGCCAATTCGAGAGCACAGGACAGATAAAGATGACCCAGTGTCACCAATGTCACGACCGTGTCAGGACCGTGATATATATATATTATTTATTGTCACTTCAGCATCGTTTGATGACCCTTGAAAGTACACTATGTCTTCACCGTCCTCAGAGGCCTAGCCTTAGGAAAAACAATAACTATACAGACATATGTACTATTAGTCCAGTTGCCAAGTGCCATATTTGTCGTAGTGGCTGCTGGACTATATAACCTTTTGGCAAGAGAACAACTCAACCGACAAAATAAGTGAAGGAAAATTGCTAGACGCAATTTATTTTTCTGTATGCTCTATAGTAGCCCATCCCCAGCTTCTCTTTGCCTAAAACTCGATCAGTGGGGAAGGGGTCTGGAGAGTTAATAAGGGGAACAAGCCAACTGATCGAAGCAAACACAATAATTGCACACTGTATACAGCCAACGGGGTAACTGGATTACTAGATGTTGTTGAGACTGCAGTAGACTGAACGGTCGTTTTGACGTGTCTTTATGACATCATATTATGTACACTGAAGTACTTTAGACTAGACTGTGTTAGTCATTTAAGCTTCTATTTTCAATACAAGTTGGTTAAGTGCAGTACCAATAACAGATGCAAAGTCGGCAAGGCTTGGGTTTTTCTAGTACTTGTAGCTACTCTATTCAGACATTATTGAACATGTTTGAAAAAAGACGATGACATTACTGTTGTTTAAGAGTTGTTGTAAAGTTGTAGACGGTATTTCCGGTTCCTGTTATTCAGTATATTAAAGTGGTTATCAGTTGAAGTGTTATCTTTTTGTGAATACATTTAAATGTAAAGTAGCCCACATGTATTAAGATTGAACTTTAGGTTGTTAGCTATCATGCAAGTTTAAAGAGTAAAATATGATTCATAAGTTACGCCGTCGCAATCTTTTAATAAGACCCAGCTCAGTGTGAGCAGTGAGCAGTCTGATGGTTTTAAAGATATTCTAATTATGCTATGTGTGGCATCACTGTCGTGGAGAAAATACAGGAAAAAGAACTTACGCCTGTCTTGTAACTAATAGTCCAGTGGTCTCTTTTATATAACTGAATATCAACCTTGCAATTTTGGAGATCAATTTATTTTTGTGTTTATTCTTGTTAAGAAAGGTCCTTGAAGTGATAAAACGTTGTTTTTACAAAAAACGTACCAGGGCAACTCTAGTTATAGCATAAATTCAAGATGGCCGCCGTTCATTTTCGGTTTATTTCCACAACTAAGAGTCTCAATATATAGCCGTATGATACCCCTTTTCATATGTTTATTGATATGCAGTTTTTTTCTGGGGTCAAATTTTGGTTTCAAGGTCATTTCATAGGTCAAGGTCATTTGAGTTCAATATATAAATTTGATATTTGTTGTTATATTTAAGTTTATGAGCTAGAATCTTTTACTGTTTTTTTGGTTTATCTGCAAAAAATTATTAATTAAGGTCATTTTAAGGTCATTTTTAATTTTCAAGGTCAATTACACACACATTTTATGTGAGATTTGAGGTAGAAGTCAAATTTTTGTACATTATCTATTACTGTCAACTTATTAATTCAAGAGGTAAATACTGATAGTTGTTTCAACTTCCGGTTTCCTTGCGCTAGATAACAATTTTAAACTCAAATATGTAGTTTTAATTACAAACAGCATACTTCGACTTGGAAGTAAGTGTTATACATAAAGTATATGGTGCTATGACCTGCTTGTTCCATTTTCAAGGAATTTTCAATACATCGAATCATTCATCACTCCGTTTTACCACTCCCGGGACCCTTCTTAGCAAGAATTAACACACACAAAAACTTGATCTAAAAATTACAAAGGTTGGCCCTACACCGCTGGACTATAATGTGAAATCCTAGTTGCACTCTTAGATTAAACCATTTTTTCCGTGGTTATCTATATTCGTCTCTTTTCCTGAGCGAAAAAAGTATTCATCGTCACATTACATAATACGCACATATCGCAAGTCTTCTGTTAACGTGTTTTAAGCAGGGAGTACCCACGTTTTATAAAGGGAGGGGAGGCAAATTGTTACAAAGCACAAATTCAAAGTATGCGGGGGTCTCTTTTTAATAACATTCATGAAAGGAAAAACCAGGGGGCACAAACTGGTCCATGAGGTACATTAATGTAGGACTGTATTCCCTGCGATGGAAAGCAAAAAATCATTCTAGAGGTTGATAACAAACCTTTTTTACATAGACATGGCTAATTTGTGCTATGTTTCTTTCTTTTGGCAGAACGCAGGGGCGTGCCACGGATTTTCTCATCGGGGTAGGGCATATTGGCGCAAAGCATATAATTCAAAAACAGAAAACCTGAGTGCAAAATATGTCTTCGGTGGTATACAATTAATAGTGTTAAAGTTTGGTTGTTCCTGGTTGATTTTACATTTATAAATAAACTATTTTGCTAGAAGTATTATCAAATAACAGATGCTGGCTGTGTTAACCTTTCAACAAAAACTAACAATATCATGTCCTTATTTGATTCAAATGTATGTGTGTGTCAACATAATTTATTATTGACATAATCATTAAGGTTCAACCAGAACTCGGTGCCTTCCAAAAACAGATGTTGTATTGACTCAGTAGAATTAGAACACACGCTTTCTAATCACTTTCCTCTTGTTGCTTATAAAACTGCAGTTCTCAGAACGAATGTTGATTTCTCAATTTTTAATAAGGTTAAACATCATAATTACTTTGGACATGTTTGTTTTATTGATCCTTTCCTCCAAGTAAAAACACTTATTTCTTCATAATAAAAAATAACTGTAAACACACACATAAATGTGAACTAACGTTGTTTGCAAACAACATTTTTATCAAGTTAAAGGGGATTTATGGTTTTGATCTAAATGACAAACTCTCGGTTAAATAACCTCATTTACGTCTTAAATTGGACAACTTACACATATAAAAAGATCCAACCTTAAATCATGTTTACTAGCAGAACATAAAGAAAACGAATGTAGATAGTTTTAATAAAGTTTTTATAATGCCAAATAAAGAATAATAAATGACATTGATTCTAGTTAGTGTTATCTATTTTACAAAGTTATTTACAAAAATCCTATGAAAAAAATATCACAATTTCTCCTGACCTTAGAAACCTAAACAATTGGGTCATTTAAGTTGTTGAAACCACACAACTTGCTAGTGAAAAGACATCGTTCTTATTTACGGACATTCTCTAGATTAGTAAAAAAAAAATCAAATTAATGGAAGTGATCTATTTTTGCAACATCACATTCTGCGAAAGACTTTCTTGTTTGGTCAGTTTTGTTTTGTTCATGTTCGTGAATCCGTAGAAAATGTGAAACCATTCCCCCTTTTGATGAGTTGCGGGGAAACTGAGATTGTGTACCAACGAATCCTGCAAACAAACAAATCCTGATGGTTTAGGTATTCCTCTCATCATGTACTCGAGAGAAACCAATGAACACCTTGAGAACCACAACATCTACAGTCAATAATGGCGCCGTGTCTAGACGCGAATATTTTTCCATGGTAATCGAGTCAAACCACAAAATCGAATCAACTATTTGCAAGGTTTCCCTAACTTGTTTAGAAAGCTATATTACCTTCCTGTGTGAATATGTACTGAGACTTACATTACTTAACACAGAAATATACTCTTAATCAAAGAGGTTTTGGTCGAGTTATCGAAATATGAAGACTTATATAGAAACCAATATATTTAACCTTTTAACGAGGGTCTTAATTCTTGGCAGTTGACTTAATTATAACGCAATGTTTTTTGCACTTGTTGCTGTAATGATGGTATTACATGGGGTATCAAATTGAAAGATTGAGAAACAGAATATGGTTATTTGATATTGGTAGGAAACCAAGAAGACAGGAAAATGTCTATACATAGTTAATTGGCCATTGGCCCTTCACAATCTAATCCCTACGTCTTATGATGAAGTCAACGGTGCTATGTGTGACATAAGGTGCTGTAATTATCACGATAGAAATCAAATATTTATGTCGTCATCACCAATTTAATTAGCCCTTTTCATCAACGCATCGGCTATGCTTACGCGGCTTTTTAAAGTACCAAAGGGTCACAGAAAGCATATCGATTGTTGATCACTACGGAAAGAAATTAGTGTTTGGAAAAGATCGAAAGCATGTTTCTAAATGGTAATTACATAAAATGAATACAAATTCAATCCTTTCTTAAATGTGTGAGGATAAAGAGCAATAACTAAAAGGATCTTAATTAGACATGTGCCATAAATGTTAATTCAATTCAATTCAATTGTATTTGAAAAGGGTGACATTTTGGCCTTTTGATAAGGTAGACAATAAAATAAACACAAGAGTTGAATAAACACAAAAACTGAATTTATAAAATAAAAACTTAAGGTTTTGACACCTTTATGACACGATGCTTTTTTGAAAGTTTAATTATGTGTGTGCTTCATTAACAGCGTTTTCAAGGGTATCTTAACTGGATGTAATTTTTTTGAATTGTCTGGTAATATTGAGACATCCAATCCCACAGTAAACACGTGTCCTTTATAGAAGTGAACATTTGAGCGCCAGCCAGAGACATTATTGGAAAAGGCTATTTGGAGTTCTTAAACAAATATATTACTGACATATTTTAGAGTCTGATTTGGCTGGAGACGATCAAGAACTTGGAGTGTATGTGTACAGATACAAGATTAGTTTTGAAAATAGAACGCACTTGAAACTTCTCGAATCAACAAATGTTCTGTAGATTAATCAGACAAGCAGCCAATCCAATGTTTATTTTATGAGATTCTTGGACCCTTGACTCCGTCTTATTTTCGGAAATAGACACATATTGTGTCAGAAATACTTGATTGATTAAGGTCATGTAAACTGATCTAATATCAGCTATAAATTTTACAGGGAATTTATAGAAAGCCGTGAAAAGAAAAACGAAACAGAAAGAAATATGTTCGGATGTGGGCGGAAATATTCTCATATGAACAAATTCTGATATATACCAGGTGTTTAATAAAGAATTCCCTCAAAAAATTGTTGATAACTTTAACGATTTGTACCAATTAGCTCCATACTTGACCGGAAGTAAGAACATTAATTAGAAATTGCATCGGTTGGTAGGAATTGTTTTACACAATCCTTAACACAAGTAAGGTTACATGAAAGGTGGGTCTCACAATAACGTAATTGTACATTGATAAGGCCAGCGGAGAGATATAGCATACATGATCGTATTCGAACCCGGGCCATCTCTACCACCGGCAAACCACGCCTCTATTTGCATATATCATTTTTGCGTTTGTATTCTCGATTCTATCTATTGATGTTTCTGTTATTATTTGGGGGTTTTTTTCTGCTATTTTTAAAAGATATGTGAATTGATTGCTTAATAATATTGAACGGATGATAAAATGTGTAACTATTCCCCAGTCACTATTTTTATAGGCCAGCGTCTGTTGATTCACTGTACAAAATATCCCATGGGACCATTCAATTCGGTTAAGAAAAGACAAAAAAATACCAAGAGGAGGAAAATAAATCAGGCGATATTTTATTTACCCCCAAGCACTTGATTTCTCTACAACACTTCATTGAGATTTCAATAAAACAAAGAATATGTCGTGATCAGGGCATGGCGTTCTGCAATAAATATATATGAAAGACAAGTTTTATGGCTGATACGAGGTCTCTGTGTTTTTATGGAAACGAATACGTAATAATTAACTTACTTTATGTGATTGTCTAGTAGATTAATAGACTAGCAGTCAGTCCCAGGTTTATTTTATGTGATTTTTGGACCCATAACCCCAATCTATTTTTGTAGATAAGCACATATAAAAAGTATGTGTCAGAATTACTTGATTGATTAAGGTCGTGTAAACTGATTTAATATCAGTAATAAAGTTTATATATAGCTTACAGCAAAGCAAGCATTGAAAATATGAAGAATCAGAATGAGTACGTTAATGGATGGGGTTTTCTTCTCATCAAGTGTTTATATATCGAATTAAAACGACAGATTCGGGGAAACTATGACCACTTAAACTATATGGCTCAAGATAGAAGTATAAACTATGGCAGGATTTATGATGAATTTAAGAATCATGAAATAAAAAGCAGTTTGATAGCGATATGAACATCAGCACAATAAATCTAAAGTAAGAATGAGTTCGCTTAATATTCTTATAGTAATCAAAGGTGGTTCATCTCGAAGATAGATATATATAACACCCGATATAATCAATCAATCTATGGTATAAACATATGACACTAGTCGAATCCGAACCCGACCCTCTCATCCCCCAGCAACCACGACTCTATTTACATAGTTCAACTAATATTGTTTTAGTGAGTACTCCTTTTTCTAATTTATTATTTCATCACTTGTAGTTGATGTTATAACGTTTGTTTTGCTGTGATTTTAAATAAGTGGGTTAATTGATTAGTTGGCAAGT
Organism: Clione limacina; assembly: GCA_032362205.1. Lineage (NCBI taxonomy): Eukaryota > Metazoa > Mollusca > Gastropoda > Pteropoda > Clionidae > Clione > Clione limacina. Next base: position 9,026 of record JAUUEB010413082.1, read on the forward strand.
GTGAACGAACAATAAAATCTGATAGTATTCCCTAGTCAATATTTCATTGGCCAGCGTCTCTACATTTCCTTGTACAAAATATCCCAGGGGATCACAGAATTGGGTTAAGAAAAGACAGAAACATGCCAAGAGGAAGGAAATAAATCTGCGATATTTTATTTGCTCAAGCACTTGAGTCCTCTACAGCACTAAACGGAGATGTAATAAAACAATGAATATGTTGGAACAAGGGAAGAGCTTTTTACAATGAATGAATATCTATAACTATATTATAGGTCTTTTACGGGGACTCGGGTTTTTATCGAAACGGATACATTACATTAAAGTTACTTGATTGAATTCAGAAGTTATCCTTCACAGGGGCGTATCTAGGGGAGCGGGGCAATCCCTTCATCTCAGAAAAAATATTAATGCTATAGATTTCTTTGATTTACACCTAATTTTCAAAAACGCCCCTCCCTTTTTAACAATTAGCTTCAATTTGCCCCTCCCCATTTACAATTACTAGTTACGTGTCTGATTCTTCACGTCAGAAACCTGAAAAGAAAGTATTAAGAATAATCAAAGTCTGAAAAATGACGAAAGTAGTCCGCACTTCTTCAGGCTTAAAACTGCTTGTAATTAGAAATCAATGTTTTGTATTTCAATTTTCTTTTACGTATGTGAATTCTTTTTACGTTGCAACCACTATTTCTTTTTTTTCAAACAAATTCTATCAAAGTTTTCGGATTTTTTATTGAATCAAAACTTTAAGAACTCGAAAGAAATACATTATTATTTATTCATCGGTAGTGAAGCATTAATGCCTTTCATTTGCTAACTGAAAGGCAGAGGGAGCACTATTTTTGGCATCACTGTGTGTGCATTTTAAATTATAAGAGAACAGTGTTCAGCACTCGCACTTTAAACTTGCCACTTATGCCTCTAGGTTGGCGTTTAGTTTGGCATCACTTTCTTTGAATTTAAAATTATAAGGACACGATGTTTACTTGCACTTGAAAGTTGCCTCTATATGTTTAATATCATCAGCTGAAACTCATAACCTCTGCTCGTCTGAAAGAAACTAAATTACACCGGTGACGGTCAGTAAAGCAACGCCATTTCCACTAAGCCATTGAATTCTACATCACCAGTCTAATATTAAAGAAGATCATCACAGTCCTCCCACTTCGCTCTGTCTGGTTCACAATGTACATTATTGAGATGTTCTTGGGCCTCTTTATTTGTGCTTTCTAAATCCACTTTTGGTGTTGGTGATCATATTAAAAGTTTCAAAGAAAGAACGCAAAATTGCAACCAAGAAAATGTTCATTTAACAGTTTGAATCCAAAAAATGCGAAAAAAAATTGCGAACAAAATGTGTTCGGAAAAAGTTGCAAAACTAGCCCTTAAACCGTACCCCATAACCTTACCTTCGAGCCTAGTTTAACAGGCTACGGGTGGCTTTAAAAAGTAATAAAATATATGAAAATGAAAATAAATGTAATTAAAATATATTTACCTAGTAAATCCCCCGGTCCATTAGTAAAAACGGCCTGCCATAGTTATGGCTTTATATCAATAGTTATTGACAGTCTTACTAGAAAACCTACAACAAAGTCATAGTTCACCTTTGAGTTGGTGATCCCCAAGGGGGGTGTTTTGTGAGGTCATAGGTCATATTTTAGTTGGTAAACCCTAAGGAGTTTGTATTGTGAGTGATTATATTTGATATTTACTAGATTGACTAGTCAATCTTTTCAACATCGCTTAATAGATTGCGATGCCTTTGCTTCCGTTTTTTGGGTCAGCTGTCAGAGACTCCCTGAACCTAGTCCCAACGGCAAATTTGAAGATGATGTATCGCTATAAGAGAGGTTAAGCGAGTTCATAGATGTAAGATAACAGCCAAGGTTAAGTTCTATTAATGTTTAACACATATTATTGATATACCGTCTGTTTGTATATTTTGATATTTTTAGAAATGGTTATAATGTACACCATTTCAAATCTAAACATATTATACCATTCTGGTCCGTCTATAGACTGTTAGCCTCTGGGGTCTTTTTATAATTCTTTGTTGGAGATTTATTCTAGTTTTTTTCTGATAGTCCTGTTAGGGTTTAGCAAATGTCGTCTTTTATCAAATCGAGTCATTAATGTTAGTGTGATCAAGTCAAAATGTTTAAAACTTTATCAATCTTGCTTTCAACAGGCATTGACTAAGTCAGCATTTACAATTTCTCTATGTAGGTAATTCTACATGTTCACAACCTCTGTTCGTACAGGTGGTATTTTTCAGTGTTGAATCTGTGATATAGCATCTGTCACGCATAATTGTTAAAGTTTCGCAACTTCAAGACATGATGTACCATCTTAGCGATTATATGTTGGTATAGCGACACTCCCACCCACCCATCCACCATTGTACTTCTCCAAAGTTTTTAAATTTCAGTTCATGAAGTCTCTATGTTAAATACTAAAACGGTGTTATTTGACTTAAAAACAGAGATACAAAGTTACTAATACAAAGATCATGTATTGCTCTTTCCTCATTGTGAATTTGCTTTGAAAAGTGACTACTTTTCATAAAATATTCAATTAATTGTTACATTTATTAAAACTGACTTCTTGTTACAATCAATTACATAAAATCAATGATAAAAACTATAACATGAATCTAAAACCGGGAACCAATTTCAATAGTTGAGAACCAATATAGAAGGAGACTCCCATGTGACCTGTCATACGCAATGTTGTAATCATATCTGAGAAATTACATTATGAATATCAATCCCTGGTATTGACAAAGCTATTAGTATAATGACATCAAAGTTAACTGTCAAAACCTAACACCACCATTATGAAAATATAAATAGATAATATAATATCATAAAAAGTTTCCGGACTGTGTTTATTATAAACGAATGTAGGAATATAAAAACATTCTGTTATTATATTATTATGGAGCCAACGAAGTTCATAGAAAACTCTTGAATTCAATGTTAATTTTTTCGGATTACACATCCATCATCAGCATCTGTGGAAATAAATTAAATACATATAAC